>BGPR01000105.1:700431-753376 GCA_013235015.1 Araneus ventricosus | reverse complement strand
TTTAAGACGTGTTATTTAGTGTCTCACACAAGTGACGGTAGGACTGAGAAGGTTAATCAAACCTCCCGTTGTGCGATGAAGAGAGGATGATTGGCTGTTTCTCTGACTAATCAGAACTGACCTAATTATTCTTATTAAAGAAGGTAAGACAACCGTCCCTGTTGACGTCGTGGAAATTTTAAGACGTGTTATTTAGTGTCTCACACAAGTGACGGTAGGACTGAGAAGGTTAATCAAACCTCCCGTTGTACGATGAAGAGAGGATGATTGACTGTTTCTCTGGCTAATCAGAACTGACCTAATTATTCTTATTAAAGAAGGTAAGACGACCGTCCCTGTGGAACGAATTAAAGGTAACGAATTAACGGCCAATGAAACTGTGATAAAACGCGTGAATCTGTTCCTTAAAAAATTGTACAATAGCCTTTTCTTCAGCAGAAATGAATATAAACAAAAGAATTGCAGTAAAACAAACAAGAAAAAAGTTTTTAACACAGAAAATATTAAAAATAACGTGATGATTAACAATTTCATTTGGAATATATATCGAAAAAGAGCATTTTAAATAACGCTGTCATTCAATATTCATTTTTTTCCTTGATCAGCATCATGTGAAAGTGAAACTTAATAATTCTAAAAACAGTACTGTGGTTAACTATGACGGAGCTTTCATTCTTCAGGGTTTGCCTTATATTTTGCTACAAATGTGAAACATTTTAGTAACAGATATGATTAGTTTTTTAAAATCAGTTATTTCATTTTTACAACTTCATTACAACAATTTGAAAGCATGTGCAGGCATAGAGCAAAAAAAAAATTGGAAAGAATCAGAAGAATTTGGAAATAATGATTATAAAATATTTCCGAATACAGAAGGATAATGATCAGAAACAAGATACTTCTTAAAACAGTTGCATAACGTAGAGTTTCCAAGCCTTTCAGAAAATTCAAAAGGAACGTATAGCTTTTATATTAAATGAATCATCCGTACTTAAGTTAATTGAAATTCGAGACGGTTTCACTTTTGAAATATGCTTAATTAATTCCTGTCTGGGTTGTATTTCCATTCCAATATAAAACATTAATGTTTTTGATGTCAGTTAATTAATTGAGATCCAAAAGTAACATTGGAGGAACAAAGAAAATATGTTGCAATTTCCCGCATTACACATATACTCAAGCATCGAAAAAAATATCGTAACTTCTTGAAAGTAATTGCCAGCTGAAAGAATTCAATATTATGAAAGGCTAGTTTTAATTTTATTAGAAAAATAATTCAGGGTGAACTTTCACTTAGCATTTGTTCAAACCGTAAATTAACAATCAAATGTTTTATATTTGCTGTAATTATCATATTGTAACAAATATATAGAACTCTGTATTCTAAAGGAAATTATTCACAAAAAAATAGTTTATTCTAACCTTATTATACCAGCCTAAAAATTTAATCATAAGTATTGGAAATCGCATGCAATAAAAGATTCTTTAAATATTCTGGAAATGTACAATCGTTTTTATATTTCCTATTTATTTTTATGTATTTTATATATAAACTTTCTTTCCATCATATTTTTGTATTCCATGATGGTTCTTTTTTCGTATGCTTGGACATTCTTAAAACATTATGCTTCACACAGTCTAGTGGAAAGCATAAGGACAGTGAAGAATTTGTTTATGTTTAAAACGGTTTCATGCCATGTGCAACAAATGGTTGAAGACAGTATATGCGACATGATATAATGCAATATTTATTGAAAAAAGAATTATAGAGAGAGTAAAATATGTTGTTTCAGGTATTCGGGCAAAAATAACAATAACAAGAATGAATATAACTCATGACAATCATTGAGAAGTGACATGCCACTAAAGGATATGCCCATCATGCAATCCATTATAATTTTTTACACTTCACGGCATGCTTTGAATGACTTGATCAAAGCGGATTGGTGGCAATTTCTTCCACTCCTCTTGCAATGCACGAATGATGGAAGGATTGTTTGTTGGAAGATAAGATCACAAAGTTAGATGGCTTTCCAAGACATTAAATTTCTTTTCTGAGATATTCCTATCAGGTGAATAAGCTGGCCACATGCAAGATGACTACTCTCGCTATCTAAGCAATCCTACTCAGCGTTTGTATATTGCCAATGTACTTTATAACCTATGGACGGAAAGTCATCGTCAACAGCTTCACGACAAAGGCGAGCATGAAGCAGCTGAACATCAGTAATAATCGGTCTTATTTTCTGATGATCTGATGACCCATAAACCATTAGCCCTGAAATTACAAGGAGAAAAATTCCTTACGAATCCCTTTCCTGGGTATTTTAATGATCACAAACAAATTTAACACATTATAATTTGCCGCCTGCTATATCAAAAGAAAAAATGAACTGACTCTTATCTGAAAGAATGACATTTACTTGTTCGTTGTAACAGGTCTTCCGCTGAATATCATCATGTCTATCGGAAACACCTTGCATTACATCTCTGGGATATTTGAATCATTCCAGTTGTATAGAATTGATCCGTCAATTGACCAACTGTACGACGTTAGTTTCTTTTTGCTATTAAAGCAATGTGTTGATAATTTCGGATCTTACTACTGCGGGTGACGACTAACAATCTCGCGCTTGCTACGTTATCCAGTGTCCACCTGTTTGGAACGCTTCCGAATTCTTAGAGACAAGACTGTGGACTATGTTGAATTTCCTGGCAACTTCTGTCTTTCTTCTAGTTTTCAAATTATTCGTTCACGCGTAAAATAAACTAAATAATGCCTGCTTATCATGACTTTTCTTTCCAAATAGAAATGCCACGTCCATTACTAACTGGTTCCATGCGCTGAATTCCAGCAAACCATTTTCGACGCCGTCACGTGATCCATTCATAAGGTAATCAGAAATTTGCATTACATCATGTCTTCATATAAATTCCCATTAGCTGCTTCGCTTGATTTCGCGGTTGACATTGCTTACCGGAACATCCATCCTTAGATTTTATACACCAGTGTGTATGGTTGCAACGCATTTTATTGAAATATGTTTTGTTTAATTTCGAAACATAATAATGATTGAAAACGAAAGTTGCTATTTTTGGTAACTTATCGGTAATAGATCATAAAACGTTAGTGACAAATTGTTAATGTTTTCTTTCTTCTAAAGTTAATACAACATGTTACATAAATGTACGAATATCAGTTTTAAAAAAATTTGAAAATAATGAAGTACCAAACAACCGTTCGACTGCTACCGAAATTAAAACACCCTTTTGAAGGAAACGCGCCAGTAATGAGTGCTTTTATCCGAGCTCATGGACTTATTGTCCTCAATCTTCGATACCTTGTATTTAATTACCATTGCGCCTAGCTAAGAATTGAATTTGGTTTCGAAGAAAATATTTTCTAGCGGAAATAAGTAATTAGAGTGTATTTCAAACGCATTTCCTCTTAGTTAATACTTTTTATTTATTTCCTAAATTCCTGAAAGTAGGATAGAATTTCTAACAATACTTTTAAAGCGTTTAGAAAGCCGTTAGTAGGAGATGCTTGCAATAAACATTTTCTATTCTAAATGCAATAATTTAATGTTTTACTCTAATCCATTCACTTTTCTAAGTTCTTACGATACTTGATAGACTATTTCGAACTGTATATTTTAAAAACATAAATTACAAAACAGTAACCCTTTATTAATTTGAAACACTTATAACTGATATAAGTGCTTAGGATTCAAACACTCATGTTGAATATATGCTTATGTTATTTACTGGCTTCTTTTAACATGATTACGTTTTCATAATGCAATAGGCTAAAAAGCTTCAATTATGTAAAAAAAATTCCCTTCATGCAAAAACAAAAAAATTCTTCTAAAAAATATCGATTGAAACGTCGTTACCTTGGATGTAATAGATATAATAATGACTAATGCGAAACAACGTTTAAAAAAATTAAATGCAGAAAAATATTCTTAGAATATTTTAGACTGGAAAAACAGATTTCGAAACAAACGGGTAACTCCTTACGAATTTTAAGTATTTAAAAATATTTGCATCAGAAATAAATATTTTATTATCAATAGAAAAGTTATTTCTTTTTTAAAAGATTACTATAATGAGATTTCCACCAATTTGCCGGTTTTTTCCTTCTGTGATAGTTATCAGATTTAAAATGTTTTCTTTCCCATTTTCCTTTGGTTATTCAATTTTTATAGGGCGATTAACTGTGTAAATGTTAGATTAATCATCGTTCGAAAAAGTAGCTTTATATAAATATAAATTTAAAAATATCTGGTATCTAGAATAATAACCTATTTTTACGATAATTTTCCTATTTTGTATTTCTCTGACTTTAATGTTTATCTTTTAATGTAGTAATATTTTAATAGCAGGATCATTATTTTTTTATTCGATGTCTTAAGGAATTTAATTTTTAAATGTTTGCTATAAATTTTATTGAACTCTTAAACATCAGTGCTATATTTTTAATTGTTTTTTGCTACATATTAACACATTTAAAACGTTTTATAATAATTTACATTATTAGAATATTTCATGTAAAATGTTTTTATTTAACATTTTGTTATAAAATTTAATAAGCGAAAGCTTCTGTATATTTAAACAATTATGCAGACAAAACAAACAATAGGAACTACCTTAATCTATATTCTCTGAACTCAAGAAAAAGCATGCATTCATTTGAATTTTTATTCACAATAAGCAAAATTTTTAAATCTTTTTTGCAACTGTTTGAGAAAAATGCTTATATATGTAAAATAATCCTATACGAAGGAATTAAAACAATAAATTCCAATGGTTTCTCTAAAATTTTATTAAAATTGTATCCATGCTATTATTCTATTCAATTTATATTCAAGTAGCATAATTGCATTTCTCTTTCGATAAAACTGCAAATAAATTTAAAAAATAAAAAACCTTTGAATATGATCAACAGCCGTGAATTTTAGAGACAAAGGAAATTTATCGCAATTCCTCAGCGGGTTTGTATTAAAAATGTGAAAAACTATAAAATGTGCAAAATGTTATACTCCGTACAATCTGTAATAAACTAATCAGATTTGTGTGCTTATTACTGTATAAATGAATTTTACCCATATTAAATTGATTTAACTCTTTAATCCCGAGGCGACTTTCTTCTTCTAGCCCCTTTAAAACTGGGAGTTTTTGGGAGGAAGCGACATGAATTGGACTTTCCCAACCTGGGTGACCATTTACCACAACACCCCAACCCTTGCTATAACCTTCTCTTAAGGCGCAGGGGAATGGGCTGTGACGGGCTGGCTGATTATTGGACCCCCTACCGCGCTTACCTCCTAAGTGATCCCAGAAACTCACCTCCCCGAAAAGATGCCAACCGCCTCAGACCGGCCTTCGTCGCTGTTAAGGGGAAATTTTTAAACCGCCTCGCTTGGTGTGAGAGGATTAACTTCTTGCTTACTAAAAATAACGGTATGCGATTTGCATATATGTGTCCGAGAAACACTTTCCTATTTTGATAAATCTCTGTGCCATTAGAAACATGCTTTAATAATGTATGATCAGACAATTTTAGCACTTACCTTCAAAGAATCTGTTTACATTTTTAACACGGCAATGTTTTTAGGCTGGTACTCTTTGTGTAAATTGTTTGAGGTTGAAAACATTTCCTACAGAATGCAACGGGTGATGCAATCAAGCCAGACGAAAACAAGATGAAGGAATCAAACTTAAAATATTATCAGACTACGATGTTTCAGACTATACGTTCGAATTTCCTCTTTTTGTTAAATAAAACAACATAGTATGCATCAGCTCTTGTCTAAAATTTTCGCCCATTTTATTTTTAAAAAAAGACTCGTATAACGACAACGGGAGAATATTTAATTGTTTGTCCTAAACAGTTTCAAGTATTCATTTTTCTAGAATGTAAGGTGGTCACCTTCCAATTTCATTTTAAATTACTATCCTTCTATTATTCCTGCAAGAAAAGTTTTACTTATATAAAAATACCAAATTTTATTTTCTGATCCTGCATTAAATTTCCTTAAGCTCTCTAACCTTAACCGAGGGAAGATATTTATTCCTACCTCCAAATAAAGAATTAAAGAAACCATGAGAAGAAAATAAAATAAAAGATACCACGATCCATGGCTAAAAAAAATACCAATAATAAGCCAAAAATAGGAAAAAAAAAACCCTTTCCTTTCCGTTTGAAACTACGTGGAATAAAAAAAGGTGGGAAAACTTAAGAATAAAAGAACGAAGCAAACCATTGTATCCAATTCCATTCATTAACCAATCACAAGAAAGTTCGTAACTGCAGTTCGTTGGGTAGATTGGGATAGAATAGAGGTCCGTAATCGTCTCTCATTGGTCGATTCCTTCTACGTCGATTGATAAAGTTTGGGATGGAAATCGTGGCGGCGGAAGAAGAAAGAAGATGCAGCAGCAACTAGTCCTTTCTCATTGCGGGCCAAACGGACCGAACGACAAGAATATGGATTCATCGTATGCACTAGGGGGCCGTCTATAAATAAAATTTCTAAAACTGGATGCAGAAATGCGCTGCTGATCTTAGAAATAGAATGGTTTAAAAGTAACAAAATGTGTGTTTTATTACTGCATTATGTAGATAATCTTCTTCGTTGTAAAATTATCGAATTTAGATTCATGACCAAAAGATTCAAAAAGATTTATGAATGTGACAATTTCGATGTTACAGTAGAACTTCGATTATCCGAACTGTTTGAAACCTTAAACACCTCGGATAATCGAAAACTTGGTTAATAGAAACTAAATTTTCAATCGTGATTTCTTTCCTTTCGGAAATGTTTTCCAAATTGTTTATTTGAAATTATAAAAATAAGTTCACAAAGACTACGGTGTATTAACATTTTAACAAATTTTTAATTCTTAAATGCATTATTTTAAATATTAATTAGTTTTGATTAGATGATGCGCGAATGTTACGGAATTTCTTTCTTTCATTTGCCATTTTCCTAATGATTCTTTAAGGGCTTTTCCTTATTTCAAATCTTCCATCTTATCTTTCTTCTCCTTATTATCAAAAGTATATTTTCCCCTGCTCCACTACGCAAAACTTTCCGACATATTGACAGTGCAATTTTTTCATGATATATATATGGAGTTTCCTCACATTATTATTAAAGTGCTTAAGAATGGAGGCGTGTATTTACATTTTTATATATAAATAACGACTTTTTATAAGATTTCGCACCTTTAAAATCGTCGAAAATCGGCTCCTATGCCAACATTCAAACCTTTTTCTGAAAAATTCTTTGACTTTACTAAAGAAATAAAAGACAAAGTCTGATTTTCCATCCAACTCAGTTGACAGTCACCTCGGTTGATTGATTCCCACAGAATCATGGTTCTACTGTATTTCAAACTAATTAAGTATTTAGAACTTTGATGTTTGTTAATTTATTTCATAATGTAGAGGAACGAGATTCATGTTTATATGGAATGCCGCTTTTGAAGAATTAATTCAACTTCAGGAACCATTTTTATTAGATGGCAAAGTTCCACGACACAGTACATTAAAAGGCACAAGACACAACACAAGTACACAGAAGAAGAAGAGAGAGAGGCATCATGGGACAAACCCGGATGGCTCTAGTAGCGCCACCTACCATAAAAAGGAGAAGGCAGTGAATTGTAACCGCTGCAATAATGTGTTAGGAACGTGATTAAAATCATGCTTGGATTTCTTTCGTTTCCAAAGACAGATTATGCCTGTATGATTATGACAGATAATAATCTTTTTAGGATATAAGCATGATGGGGAAGAAGTTATTCTTTGTTAATGTGTATATTGTAAATAACGAATATGCTTGTGTTTTCTAAACAACTTCGTTCAAAAGGACAAAGTTAATAACCACTTTCTTTGAAATTGAGAAATATTTTTCAAACAAATTATTATATTGAAATTCAGAACTTATTAGGAAAAATATTTCATGCCACCATAATAAATGTTTTCATGCATGATCTTGAGAAGAAAAGTAAAACAAAAATATATGGCTAAGAAATTAATTAGTTTAATGAATTGCTTCTTCAAGCAGTTTAAAAATAGGCAAAATAGCCTCCAGGCAAACTCACATAACAGTTCAATGAAAATAGCCTCCAAGCAGACTTACTTAACAGTTCAATGAAAATAGCCTCCAAGCAGACTTACTTAACAGTTCAATGCAGTGATATGAAAGAGTTTCCACAGAGTTATTTTAAATGAATGAGCAAATTTTTAAAAATCAGAATGATAAATTAATAATAAAAGATAAAATATGGAACGAAATTATTCAAAATATTTACACAAAATCTACATTGTTAGAGAATACAATACACAGAAGCAAAATATAAACTCTAAGGCTAATTTTAAAGGTCCATAACTTTCGTCGTTAATCTTCTCAGATTCAGAAACTAGAGAAGTGGATAATTTACTACGAGTAAAGAACCAAAGCACTATTTCCAAAATGCATAGAAACTTATTTTAAAGCTCTTAAATTTTGCGTGTGGTTGATGTTATTGCAGTTTCTTCTTCACTGTCAGTTGTCTTCTGTAATAAGATCAACTCTTGTTAACTATTTTGAAGCAAGTCAGCCACGAAACGTGACCTTGTTTTCGAAAACTGGAATGAAGCTGTATATAATCATCTCCGCGCATGAATTTCTTGACCTTAAATGCGTCTGATATGATATTTGAGACAAAATAATCCATCGGTCATCTTGGAAATAAACATTTATCAATCAACTATTTTGTGTAGTAAAATCTTTCAAGTCCTTGGTATTTAAAACTGAAAAGAAAAGGAAATGAAATTTGAAAAAAATATAAAATCGCCGAGGAACTTACGAGTCAACCTAAATTTATCTGAAAATAATAAATTTATTGGAAGAAACTTCATTTAACAACAACATTTGCAGTCTCATAAATTATTAATTATTGATTTAATCTTTCAAGTTTCTAACGTGTGAAATATTCTGGTTCATTTGCTTATACACAGTAGTATGATTGCATAATGCTTAAAACACCAATACCCGTAAAAAATAAGAACACATTCATTTTTTTCTGTCTCTATAATGTATGTCTGTTATCAACAATTTATAACAACGTAATTGTAATAAATCAACCATAAATAATTCCAATGCAACAATATATACTTGATTGAAGTTGATTTTACTTGAATTTAGAATACGAAGAAGTCTCGTGAAATATTTCGTCACGTGGAAATAAGAGCCTCAAATATAAGAACTTAAAACGGTTCCTGAAGCAATTTCAGTTATTTAGATGAATTAAAATACAGACGCTAAACGTATTCTATAGATGTCAAACCATAATGCCTAATACTTAATCCTTAATAAAATGAAATAATTAAAATATTCTCCAACAGCAAAAATTAAAATTCAAATAAGAAAATTATTTCATCTGAATCAATATTTGCATTTCTATCACTTTTCCTTTCCAATCTGTGTTACTGAATATAAAGATTCTGTTCTCATGTTTCTATATATAAAAGGAATTTCACTTTTAAATCCAAGGGAGACTTTTTATCCATTTCCAGAAAACGGCGAATTGAAAATCGTTAATAACTTCAATGGATTCCACGTTTCCCTTTCAAAGACTTCACTCACCACAGAATCCGCAGCTTCGCCTGGAATTATTAGTCGTTAACAAGGCTGCCGTTGAACGAATTACTTTAAACGCCCCGGGATATGCCCGATGTCTTCTGCGAAATACCGTCGTTTAGGAACTTTTGGGCTGATTCCGCAAAATTTGGATCATTCCGAGCGATTTTAAGCTGAGCAAGGAAGTCGAATTCGACTTGAATTGCTTCCCAAATATTTCTGTCAGCAATGTTTCCTCTTCTTTTGAATTTTGAGTAGTAAATAGCGAAACCGTGTTGGGAAATCTCGATGTTTTGATTTATTATATGATTTAAATAGTGTTCATTAAGTTTTGTTAAATTTGTTTTCTGTAAATATGTGAATCATTTTTAACGAAATGTAACAAATCATTAGCTTGCTTAAAGAATAAAAATCTTGTTTTAATTTTTTACTTAAAAATATTTATATTTTAATTTTTTGAAGCTTAAAAGATATTTCAGGGACTGATTGAGTAGTTTTTGAAATACAAAAAGTGAAATACTGCAAAACTTAAGATCTTTAGTGTTAAGATTGATTAATCTAATAGCAATGATTTTTAAGGTCCAACAGCTCACATTACATTTTCTTCATGAGTGCATATAACTCAAAAATTATTTCTTGCACAGAAATTGATCATCAAAAAGATCTAGCAAACCTTTCTAGAATAACTTTTGGAGTGAGAAAGGCATTGTTTTATAGTTTCATCCTATTTTATTATCTCTTCTAAAATATGTGACTAGTTAAAGCTCTAAGACTTTCACTAACATGGATGACATCATTTTAGGTTGATTTCATATATAAAAGGAATGTCATCAAAAGTTTCGACATTTTTTCTATGAACTTATGCTATATATTTACTTTTAAATAAAATAATTAAGCAAATGGAATGTGATTTTTTTTCAACTCATAGACATCCAATGCGTGGGACAGTAGATGCAAATGACGGCTATTGCCGTCCTACATTCTTAGTATTATAAATAAATTATTAAAATGTATATCAGTGTTAAATCTATTTCCTTTGAAAATCTTCATTGTTCTGGCAAGAATGAATAATGAAATATTTATCATTAAGGTCACCTATCATTTATGCCCCCTTACAAATGTTTCTCAAAATTGAATTTTGTATCTTTAAATTTTCTGTAAATCTTTTTTATGCTAATATAAGTGTTTATTCTTGAATTTTTAAATTTTGTATTACAGAAAAATCTAAATGAATTCAAATCGACTGAATTAATGTGAAAAATAGAGTTATATTTTTTTCTAAAAATATATATCTTTTTCTTTTTGTTAAATTATTCACAAACAAATATCGTTTTAGTCTGCACAGCTACCAAGACGCCTATAGCCGTCTTTTGTGCATCAGCGAAATTGAGATATTAAAAAAAAAGGACTGCTATGTACGTCCGCCATTATTTAGGAAGATTTGTTAGAAAAAATAATAATTTTATTCTGTAAGTTTGAAATCTTCATGGAGCTCCCCAAGAATCAACTAATTAACGAACAAAAAGTTGCTTTTGTCGTTCATCATCTATTTCAGAGTGAGCTTCAACGTGTTAAAAAGTAAAAATCCTAAGTATTTTTCCCAATAAATAGATAACCCAGAGCAGATAATCTTACCATGCATTTTCGAACAGATAAGCGCATTCTGGCTTCTGATGCTTCAGCTCGCCACAAATATAGCGCGCATCAACTATCATCAAGATTGAAATTGAGCCAATCTGGCGATTCAGCGCTCCAAAAAAATTCGCCAAGACAAAAAAAAAAGAGCTAAGCGTTTTACGTATAACGGAATAGCACCCAATATTCCATGTTCACAATAGTAAGCTTCATGGTGTTCACCTCAATTTGCGAATTTAACACGCTGAATTAAATTATTTTATCATTGATCTAAACTTTCTTTGGCTCGCCTAAGCCATCTGCTTCATTTCTAAGTGATTTCTTTTAAATAACTTCATCCAAAGTTTCATTATATTGTAAGAAATATTGCAAACTCGACGTCTTTAAACAAGAAAAAGTTGTTTCACACCAGAACTAATACAGTAGCAGGGTATGCCTATGAAGTTATGCCTAACATGGCTAACGGTTTTGTTTTGTACACAAATCGATCGTTGCCATCGGCAAAAGAGAAATTAATCTCTTTTTTTTTTTTTGCTACGTATGAACCTTAGCGTTTTATATAAAGAGAGTGTTTAAAAAGTAAAAATCTTAAGTATTTTTTTCAATAATGAAGAAGTGATTTTTAGTCCCATAACAGTTTTATTTGAACGTAGCGCTGACAAATTTTCGATGTCTTATCAAATGCCATTCACCATGTAATCAAACATTGTTTTATGTAGTGTTGTGACGTCTCGTCCATTTTCTTACAGAAAATTTGCAGTGAATTCCAAAATTACATTAGCTAGGTGCATTTGACATATATCGTTTCAACATGAGTTGACACCTTTTGATTTCTTTTTACCCAAAATGGCAGAAGAAAATACTATTTTAAGAAAAGAATCTTCGATATATTCAAGAAAAAGAAATACAATCAAAAAGAAATAGAAAAAGACGGGCCTAGAATTCAATAAAGAACATTTTTGAGGAGGTGAGGTGAAAAATTCACCTTAATCAGCTGAAGAGTTCATGACTAGATACTTAAACTGAGCAGTTCAAATCGAATTTCCGTCTGAGATATCCCTATTAAATGTAATTCAGTTATAAGAATAAATTGCGATGGATTTAAAAAGTCATATAAGTTTGTCTAAATGGCAATAGCAAAATCAGATGGAATTCTTCAAACGATAAGGAAGACATTTTTCTGCCATTATTATAACTGCGAATTTTTGCCATAAGTAAAAAGCATGTAGTCATATTAATTAATTACCTATTTTTCAAACTGAACTGAATTTTCATTACAAAAAAAGTTTCTGAAATCAAGCGACAATTTGAATAAATTACAATAATATAAACTTGTAAAAAATTCTTTTATTTTTACTCAAATAAAAGCATCACTTACTTCCGGCATAATAACTACTAAGCAAATTCTTCGTATTGATAAGTATTATAAAAAAATTCTAAAAGATTCTTTACAAAGTGTTTGATTTTTTAATTGCGACATTCTTTTCTTTTATATTCAAATTATGCTCCGATTTCGGGATAATTTCTGATATTTATCAAAATAAATTTTTATTTTAATAAAATTTAGCTTCAAGACAATCAGACAATATTTGTTTTAAAATTATGATTCTGAAATTAACTTATTTCTTAGACGAATAAAAACTTGTCCTTTAACGAATTCAATAGATTAACATTATGAACGTAAGTCCTTTATTTATGAAATTAAATTACATTAAAACCCATCAATGCTGCTTGCATAAAATATAATTAAGTAATTAGTGATTTACTGAAATTTATGCCTAGATGAATTCATTTATCTAATTTATTGCTTGTTGCGTAAAAGGATATTCACTTATAAATGTTTCTAATGTTTAAAGTACAACGATGGTATTATTTACCTTCATGAGATAATAATTAATTATATCTAATTTATTGCCTGCTGCATAGGAGGATCTCCACAAGTATTTCTAATCCTTAAATGTATTACTTAGCTTGTGGAGATAATAATAATTAATTAAAAATCTGGTGATTTCACAAGCACAATTAATAACTGCAACAATAATTAGGGTGCATTAGAAATATTTTAGAGCTGTTTAACTACCCTTCTTTAAAGAATAAATGCTAGTTAAAAGACTTAATGAGATTCATAACCACGAGTTTATATCTCAGTGATTAAAATAGTGATATAGTTTCACCTTTAAATAGCTATAAGCAAAATATAAAAAAGTTATATTAATAAAAAAACAGTTCGTTTCATAATTTTAAAGATCGTCATCAAGACAGCTCATATTCATTTTATTGACATTTGTGACAAGTGGTATAATTATAGATTGTATATACAGAGTACCCACTAAAGTCACTTACCACACTTTTAACTACCGAATGGCTGAAGCTATCTTCATAAGAGTGGTGTCTGGGCATGGTAAAATGACTATGCGCTACTGGATGAAACCACTTACAGCGCCACCTGGTGGAAAGCGATGGAGTTATTATCTCTAAAACGTTACGAGATAGAGGAAAAAAGTGAATTACAAAGTTGTAGAACATCAACGATTTAGTACAAAAAAACACCTTATGTCCATGAATGCTAAAAACAGAAAACTTAAAATGCATATTTGTTTGTTTGCGCTTCCGAAACTGTGACGTCACGAAACTTGAATGAAAGGAGAAAATATTATCTTTCGGACAATCTGCATTGTAGCTGATGGATAGAAGTTTGAACATCGAAAATAAAGGTATCTTGTGATAACTAAGTTTTTTTTTTCTTTCTAAGAATGTTTTGTCGTGTGTCAGGTAGGAAATCGCGGACAAACAAATGTGCATTTTAAGCGTTCTGTTCTAAGCATTTACGTCCATAATATATCTTTTTGTACTAAATCGATGATGCTCTACAACTTTGTAATTCACTTCTTTCCTCTATCTCGTAACGTTTTAGAGATAATAACGCTAACTCCCTCAGGTGGCGCTGTAAGTGATTTCATCCAGTAGCGCATAATCACATTACTAGACACCACTCTTATGAAGATAGCTGCAGCCATTCGGTAGTTAAAAGGGTGGTAAGGGACTTTAGTGGCACCCTGTTTATAAAAACACGGAAATGTTTTGTTACATTCCATGTGTTGCATATCATAATTTAATGAATATCAGAATTCCTTTATAATCATTAAATTGGGAATTATTTAAATAAAACCTTAAGGAAATGCAAGGAAGAGAAAATGTTGCATTCATATTCTAACATAGCAACATCGTTAAGCAAATAAAACGATTTGAATTTCAATACAATCGAATATACACTTATATGAGGCAAATTTATATTCAGGCTTATTATAATGAAAGTTCACATATTTAGAAGGCTCTAGAGCCGATTCTATGGCTCCATATGAAACAAAATTTCAATATATTATAGTACAAGTGATATGCTCTATGGAAACGAGACAAATTTAAGGTGGTGCACTGTCTTGTATAAAATCAGTAATTTGATCGAAAAAAGATTTTACGTTCAAAACTGAATATTGGAAGCGTTTTTAATTAAACTAGAAAAACTCAGATTAACTGTTCAATTTTGTATCAGAAATAAAAATAAGCAGAAAAAAATCCCCTCAGATATTGGCGGTACACCCTCTGTTAATGAAAGTTTTAACATTTTTTCTTTCATTTTCGATTTTCATAGAGTGCATCAATTGTACTACATACGAATGAGATTCTGTCTCGTTTGGAGCCCTAGAACTGGTTCTAGGGCCTTCTCAAATGGCGAACTTTAATTATAACAACCTAGTATATGCAAGTTGTCTGATCTAGAAAATTGCTTTAAAATGCGGATAAAAATTTAATATTTATTTAAAGAAAAGCACACACAGAAAACTCCATTTACAGAATATTACGTTAAATAAATCTTTAGGAACTGATTTGGTACAATACAGCTGATGATGAAATTTGAGCAGTAAAAATTAGAGTTAATTTTGAGCAACATTTCACTTGGTTCAAAAGATACCATTTATTCGAAGATGAAGACTTCGAAAAATAAAATCATCTTCATTTCTGCTTAAAAAAAATAGGTAAAAATGCATTCAAGAGTAAGTTATAGAAACATTTATACTTTTTTGACGAACATACGTCATTATTTTCTAGTAATAAGAGCATTTTATGGAAAAAGGAGGCACTCAGTGCCTCCTTTTTCCATAAAATGCTGTGCATGCATTCTGTGAATGTGTATGGTTTATTACTAGCTTGAGTGTGTGTTTAGAGGAAGCACCGAGTATATGCTAACCACTCAAAGCTAATTCGTGTCTAGACGTCCTCTCTTTACTTCACTCTTAATAATAGACTGGCTGGAAAGTTATTTTTGTTCAAATATTGCTATTTAATGAATAAAGGCAGGGGAATTCCCATCGTATACATGGCACGATTCAAAATCTCGCATAGCTTGAGCATCATTGTAACTAAGCTAACTAATTCTTAATTACCAGTGCTTATTCCTTATCAACTTACTAGATCAGAGGCTCCCAACCTGTAGTACGTGTACCCCTGGGGTACGTTAAGGACCAGTTGGGAGTACGCGAACTCAAAGTCGTGAATGACTTTGAAAGACACAAGAAAACATAAAGGATTAAAAAAGTTACAAAATTTTGTTTTTTGTGGAAAAAGCATTTTCGACTTTTGTTTCTTGTGGAAAAAGCATTTTCGACTTTTGTTCCTTGTGGAAACAGCATTTTCGACTTTTGTTTCTTGTGGAAAAAACATTTTCGACTTATGTATATATTAAGAATAAATATCGAAATAAGCTTGACGAAGCTCCAGACATGAGATTATATCTGTCTTCATTTGAACACAATTTTATAGAATTGAAGTTTTCTTTCACTTGAATAGCTGATTATTACGAAGTGTAATTTTTAGCTGTTCTTATAACATAATATGAAATTATTAGAACACTGGTTTTATTTTTTTGGGCTTTAAACTTATATTATTTTAAGAATGGAATAAAATGTAAAATCAAAAATAAGTCCTGCAAATGTTATTAATTCGAGTCATTTGGCTCTTAAGCTTCTATAAACCCTTAACATTATTGATAAAATCTTTACATCAGCGGATGGTTGGAGGAAGGGGTTATCTGACAATAGGTGGTACGCTAAAATAAAAAAAAATAATAAAGGGGTACGCGAGGGACAAAAGTTTGGGAACCCCTGTACTAGATGATATACCCGATGTTCCTAAGAATGAAAATACTTTCATTTACAGTATCTTTAATGTAATAATATCTCGAAACCTTCAATAAACCCTCCTTCGGCTTTAGAGTATTTATGATAAATGTTTAAAGAAAATCTATTCCGTCGTTTGAATTTAAATGCCTGAGATATACAGAAAGATGAAGCTTTCGTTTTAATGGAAGAGAAAAGTAAGCATCGAAGATTCAAACCTCTTACATAAAGATTCTGTTGAAGACTTACTGACAGAGCCAGAGGAGCTTATTAATAGTAGACTTTTCGACTTTTGACTTTTGTCCCAACACCAAATGCAGCAAAATCACCATTAGTTTGGATTTCGGATGATGGTTTTATTTCCATGACCTGAAGTACCGTTCTCTTTGTTGGTGTTTTTGCGCGTGGCAGGAAAACATTGCAGACTGTTCCTTTATTCTTAGGTTCCCTTCGATGAGAATGGGACTCAGTAACCTTGAATGACCTTACATACTGATTAGGGTCACATAAAAATTTACGAAAATCAAACGAAACATCACATAGTAGTTAAATTAATGTCATTGGAAAAATAATTGTCTGCTTTTTAAAATGATGTATAAATCATCTCAGTGCGATAATTATTTCTGAATTTATTGACAAAAAATAACTGAGCGAAAATGCTAAAGTCTGCCTTAATTATTCTTATTTAATAAAAAAATATCCAAGGGAATGATTAATTTCGAAAGTTAGAAACATCACAACTGACCTATAAATTTATCCAAGATTAATATGTTCCAAGATATTTTCCTGTCGCTGCTATTAACCATTTCGTAGGAGTTCTTGCGACAGATAAACCGACCCATAGAGACATGTATTTTATGCCTCATTTTAATATAGATACCTTATGTAGATGAAAAAGATAAGATTAGTGATAGTAAGGAGGAATGCATGCATCGAAGGAGGAGAATGAAAATTATGAACTGATTTTAAAAATATAATGATTTGGTAACAGAATACAGATTATTAATAAAATTTTAATACATCAACAATTTATCTAGAATTGCAATCTTGTTACAACTACGTACTGAAGAAGGCAGAATGTGCGGGACTAACTCAGTTTAGCTTTAATTACAAAGAAAAAAAGATTATTTACATAAAGTGACCAAAAATGGTCTTTTTTAAAACTATTTTAGTATTTGCTATGTGCTTTCAATCTAATATAAGTATAAATAAAAGAAACACACAGTGTGGAATTCAGATCATTTTTCCCAGTTGTGCAGCAATTGTTGAATCTAAAACTTTATTTGGGTGAATATTCTCTACATATTATTATAAAATTTACCTTGTTTTGTAAATAATAACAATAATGAGTTAATCGATATCTAGAAGAAGAAAGGAAAGAAATTAAAATTTTATTCCTCTTACGCAGCAGCGTTCTAATGATTTTCAAAACAACAATTTTTTTCCTGAAAATGCATATAAAACTTTCAACAAACGACATGCTTCTAAGCAAATAAACTTCACAGTTCCCAAGACATGCTAAAATTATCTTTAACGATTCGTTTCAAATAAAAAAAATACAAGCAAAACACATTTTGGAATTTTAAATGAAAAAAAAATGCTATTTTACTTCGTCGCATTACTGAATGTATAAGTCATTGTCATTGTTTATTATAGAAGTATTCATCCTTTTCCATCCACAAATGTCTAGATAAACCACAACAGCTTTAAATGTGCTATTACTGAATACTGCATGAATTTTGATACTGTAGAAGACTTCATAAATAATATAAAATATTATATGCAAAAATATTAAATTTTGATATGGTCTCATTGTTACACAATTCATGACTTCAAAATTTAATCAAAAGGATCTTTCTTATGTAGCAGTTTCTATATTATGTATATGTCGGAACTTTTATTACTGGATTTTGCTCCTCTTCCTAGAACAAATAAATATTTTTGCATATAATGCAAAAAATATAAATATTTACACAATGCAGTCATCTTTACAAAGTAAAATATATTCTTTATAAAGCGAATACTGTCAAGAGAATATTTTTAGGAAACGAAATATATATTTGCCTACTTTCCCTTAACATACAAGATGTAGAAGGAAAATATCTGAAACAATAGGATGATAACCTATGCAGGAAATATATTCGAAACCATCCGATACCGTAAGCTTTCACTGAAAGATTAAATATTATTTATTAAAATTTCTTTCTAAAACACCGGGAAAAGATTATGTTGAAGATCATCGCCAGTAAAGGACAACAAAAACAGGATACGGCTTCAAGTGACATCCTCACGATCCATCATAGACATTCTTCCGTCGGGAATTTGTCACATTTGAAAGTTTCCCACTTCCTCTTGAAGAAGAAAAATACATATCTGACATGTTGAGTGTAAGTCACCAGCAGCAAGAACATGGCTGCAGGAATCACTGTGACGTTGTCAAGACAAATTACATCCGGGGCTCTTCCCCCAGCCCCGCCTACACCTCGAGACAGCATGGACGGAATTCCAGCTGCAAAATTCCGAAAGAAAATACGATTAGGTAAAATTCTCTTTGCAAAATACTTTCAATGGTTCTTGATCTTGATTACCAGACAATCTAAAATACGAAGCACTTTTTCTTCCAGTGTTGCAAACCAGTGGGGCGGGCAAGGAACATTTGAGGGGAGGGTGGTCCACGCTGGAGCTAGAGTGAAGGATTTAATTTTGTTTTCTAACGTCGTGGTTTATAGTAGGCTCAGTAGAGCGAATGATTAAATGTGCCTTTGTGCTTTGCATTCTTCCTTCTCCTTATCTGGTTCTTTACTTCCTTTTTGCCGTTTTCTTTCTTCCTCTCAAGCCTCTTTTGTTTTCCATCGTCTTTTCCACCCGCTTCCTTCCCTCTTAGAAGGGGGGTGGGCAGAAGGTTTGTTTGTTATCGTTAGCGGATTTTTCACGGTGTTTAATTTCGATTCCATATATATTCCGGACCGGTTTTTATTTTTCGGCTTTGCGTGAAATGAGATGAGGATTAAGAAGGGAAAGTTAATTAGAACTGCAGGGCATTTTGAAAGGAAAATTGTTCTTCAGAAAAATCAAACGGAAGGGTATTTTACTTTCCTTTTAGATAATTCGAATGTTTGAAAAGAAACTGTTTCGAATGTTACGTGGTCATTACGTTTAAAAGATATTTTGAAACTAATACTTATAAAATAAGTATTTTTTTCTTCGTAATGGAATTTCTTCGCTGATTGAAGCTTAGGAAATTCCATGGAGTGTTGAAAATCATCTGACCATTCTTTACTTTATAAATTATTCAGAATTTCAAGATAATAAAATAAGAATTTTTTTTCTTTTTTGTAATGAAAATCCGTCGTTGATTGAAGAATAGGAAATTCCACAAAAACGAGTTATGGGGTGCTGAAAATCATCTGCCCATTCTTTACTACTTTATAAATTATTTAGAGTTTCGAGATAGGAATTTAAAACATGGTTTCTTAGACTATGAAAGCTTTTTTCATGATCTTACCTATTTTAAATATGCACCCTCAGCATTAATGTAGACGAAGATACTTATATCTATGATTTAAATGGGTTCGGATTCGAAACTGTTTGGATAATTCAAGAAGTTTAATAATTAGAATAAGCATGCTATTTGTATTAGGCCTTCATTTAGATTATCTGAATGTTACAAGGTTATCATGTCTAATAGATGTTTCGAAATTAACTTTTAAGAAACTCTGATTTTTCTTAATGATAAAATTTAGAGAGCTGAATGAAATAATCAAAATTCTTACAGAAAGTATTCTCCCAAGGAAAATATAAATAAATACACGTCTATAATATTTTTTTGTTTACAAAACATTTACAATCTTTCGCAGAACTTTCTGGTACGAGTGTCGTATTTATGGAATATGAAAGACAATAAATTAAATACTTAATATGTGGTCCTTTAGTGTTATAAATACTAGCTCCATTATTCTAAGTCTTTTCTTACTGATATTTTGTGTAAATTGAAGAACAAAACCCCACTTACTATGGCAATAATCACTACATCAATCTTTTATTTTAAAAATATGATGTAGAATTTTGGTACAAGTTTTATCGGAATATAAAGTTCGGAAATCCTTTCTGAGTACTTCCGACCTTTACTTTCTTCCATGTAGTCAATGAAGTTTGTTGAGCCATATTCGAAATTACGTAATAAGTATACTAAGATGAACCCTCTATTAGTCGCAATCATTGCTTAACATCACGTAGTTCAGGGGTTCCCAACCTTCTTCCCCTTGCATACCCCTTGATTCTTCTTCTTCTTTTCGCGTACCCCCTACTATCATATCCAACTCTCCCTCCCCCAAACATTCGTTTGTGCAAAGAAGTCTTCATCAATAATGTTAAGGTTAGCTTCAGTTAGCTTAAAAGTGAAATGACTTGAATTAATAACATTTGCAGAGCTTATTTTTGATTTTACATTTTATTCCATTTTTACAATAGTATTAGTTCAACGCCAAAGCAGATGAAACCAAGATTACAATTATTTCGCATTAACTTATAAGGATAGCTAAAAATTATACTTCGTAATAATCAACTATTCAAGTGGTATAGTTATTGAATAGTAAGTATTTACTTGGAGAAAAAAATTATATAACTTTTTTAATCCCTATTGTCCGTTGATTAACAAATTTGATTTCGCGTACCACCCAAATGGTTCTTCACGTACCCCCAGGGGTACGCTTACCACAGGTTGGGAACCTCTGGTATAGTCTCGTCACCAAACTCAGAAACGGTCTCCAACTGTTTAAATGCTCGCCAAACGGCTGCCATCTTGGATAGCGGCAATAAACGCAATTTTACTTGAGAAACATTCAACGCAGGGTGGCAATCGAAATGTTGTGGATTGTTACATTTGGCGAGTTATCTTTTGCAAAAAAGTTATATCGTATCGTAATGCGTATGTATTGGATATTGCGCCTGACGGAGGGTTAAGAACAAGGTTATACATATTAAATGTCAGAAAAGAACATCCAGATTATTCAAATAATTGGAATGATAAATTTCAGAATGTTACATTTAAAAAACTTTGCTGAGACAAATTCCTGTAAAATCGGTCGTTTTTCAATCGACCAAATGTTTTTGTTTATTGGTTGAATTATAGAATATTCTTTCAGAAACAGATATCTAAAATTCAGAATTATCTGTCATGTTTATTTTTCATTAAAAAACATTATGGAAATCTGAGATAGGACTTTTCAACAAACCTTGATGCAATATGAAAATATTCAGAGAACGAAATAAAAGCAACAATATTTTAAATATTTATGCAAGCACTGTACAAATTTATACACATACTATAGTCAATAATGTACATAAATTCGTATTCAAAGTTTTTTGGATTACCAACTCAGTTTTTTTCGAATTTTGATACCGAATGTAAAAATTTTCGATTCCGTTTCTGAAATGGAATAAACAATTTTAAAAATGTAAGCTTTTGAACTTAAAATACTTCTCAAATCTGTTAAGATCAACAAAGAACTTGTCATAAATCTGTGAAAAGAAAACAGACTAAAAAAACAAAATGTGTAAATTTATGCAGCAAATATCACTGAAGAGATCAGTTGGAAACAACATACTACTTCATATTTACATACAACATACTACTACTGTTCCAGGTAGTATATTCTTCATACAAAGCAAGTGCTGATATTTTCAATCTTGCAAGCATTTTTTTTTATTTAAGCGAAATATTCTTCATCGCCAAATTCGTCTTAAATAAGTCTTTTTTTTCTTCTTAAATACGAAGAAGATGAAAACATATAGCAATTTACATTGAAGAGTTAACTTTTTGTTGCAGTCTAGTCTTATAGAATGTATATTACCTTAAATATCCCTAAATTTCGAAACTGCAGTCCAACAAAATCGTAGCATGATAACGTTCTAAGTTTGATACGTCTGTCTTGATTGTAACAGCCTTTGCATTCTGTGTTTAACGTTTTTTACATCACGCAATTCCAGATAGAATGCCAGGCTGAAAACATTATCATGTTAATAAAAAGGAAAGTTAAAAGTCCGCTTCGAAGTCAGTGTAAGCGTTTTTATTACACCATAACTGTTGTGGTTGCGGTGGTTGATTCTGCTGAAGATCACGAATTTCAAACCATCCTAGAAGCTATTGCTGGAATGCGTAATTGTTCTGAAGATTGCCTAAACCTTTGGTGTTGTTTGAATTTAAGAATGATGGAATACTCTTTGAATATCATTAAGTTCTATATTCACAATTATACAAGATGTATACAGTTTCTTAGAAACACCTACCTCAATTTGTAGGCTGCGGTTACAATTCATTGGGAAGAAAGAATTGAGGTATCTCCTTGTTACAGTGAAGAGCAAATGTGTCTCCAAGGCGGAGACAATACGGAAAGTAAAATAATATATATATTTATATATATATATGTAATAATCTCACTTAATTTTATTTCAAATTCTAATGTTATATATTTTAAAGTCTTAATGTATTCCAAAATCACTTTTCTTAAACTCCAGTTTCGTTCTATTTCCCGCTCTGGAGGTATATTAAATCTCGCGTTTTGGCATATTTATTGCTAAAAGAATATTCTAATTGCTTCCACGCGCCAACATAAATCGCGAATACTTTTCCAGACTTTTCCCTAAAATACTTACGTAATATGCTAAAAATAGCTATTATTCCCTTCTCTTTGATCATATGTCTTTCTGTTAAATCCCTACCTGAGAAAAAGCAGGGATTTCCTGTTCACTTTTGGCTTAAAACTTAAACGAAGATGCATGTACATTTCGTCACTCTCCGATAATAAAAAGAAATTAGTTAATAACTCGGCCTGTTTTTATTTAACGACTACAATTACGAAAACATTTCATACATATGTATATATATAAGATCAGGCTTTAAAAAGGTGAAATGCAGTCCATTTTAATCATGGAAGAGACAATATTTGCTTAAATCTTCTTTTATTCAGGCATTACGTTATTTCTTCATAGGTAAAGTATTTAATTTTTACGTAGCTCCCTGACCAGTATTCAGAAGTTTACGCCTGAGCGGCGGGCTGTTGTTTAACCCTCTGAGCGTTTCCCACGTATTTCTACGTCGACCTTGGACTATCCCATAAGCGGATAACACGCATTTCAACGTGTGGTCAGAGATACGCCGAAAGCGGTCAGCCCGGAAATATACGTCTCTTGTGAACTGTCTCTAAAGCGCGATGAACGTATTTTTCCGAATTTCTTCCCCCTTCCGTGGTTTGACATTTTGATTGATTAGTTGGGTAGGGTAGCGGTCGACACAATGAGTGCTGATAAGAATGTACTTACTGCAAATTAGAGATACCACAGGATCCAAGACCCCACACCCCTTTGACTTGGGGCATTTTAACGCTATCTGCATTGAGGTCTTCTTTCAGAAAGAAGGTCAGTTTTGGATTTTTTTTTCTAGTTGTGTGTGTCCGAATTTGGATTCTGTATAAGTCCGGTTTAATATTTGTCAGCCTGGATTGAAATTGTATTATGTTTCAAGTGTTTTCCCTGTAATACACTTATGTTATATAAGATTTTATTTCAATGCATCAATGTTTTAATCGAATTGTTAAGTAAAATAGATTTTGTTGCCTAATCTCTTTCAATACCCATTCAAGCATAGAAAAATTTGAGAAGCCTGGGGTGATAAGAAAAGAGGGGGGTTGTTTATTTCGTTATATAACATTGAATTGAAAAAAATAACTAAGGTTTAGGTGTGATTTTTTAAAACTATAGCAGTTTCTTTTCTAGATGAGTTTTCTATATTACACTACTTAGAATTTCTTTTAAATTCATCAAAATGAAATAAATTCCGAAAAAAAACAATTATTTTTTCAAATAATTATTATTCAATTTATTTTTTGTTCACTTTGAACAAACATTGAAACACATGTTAAAGAAAAGGGATGAAAATTTTATTTTTTATGTTTTAAAATATTGTATTTTTGTTAGAGAAAATTTTGGTTTACATGGAAACGTAAAGAATAATATCAACTAAATTTAACGTTTCAGTGATCTTAACAGACTTTTAGTTATCTTATTAAGAGTCTGATAACATCTGCAGTTTAAGTTTATTTCAATAGTCAGTGAAAATGTTTATTTCTTTTTTAAAATATAAGAACACAAAACCATTTCTAAGAGAATATCAATGCTTACAATGATACTGTATTTATGCACTAGTTCCTTGAGCGTTATAGTTTTGCTGATATGCATTCTTCATTAAGTGATCAAATCTAAATGCCTGAATTACGTTGCTTTTGGTAGCTCTTATGCCAATTGCGAGCTGAATTTTAATAGATGCTATGAGACAAGAATCCACTAATATGTGTTAGAAACCTATGATGCATCCCGACACGTTATTAACGAGTTTGAAGACAGTACTTCTAATAATAATAGTAGTCTCAGGCATTGAATTATTTCCATACTCCACCGTCACATGCTAGACAGTGTGTTTTATCACAATATCTTGTGTGTGTGCTGTGATTTGTAAAGTATAATTTTTT
The DNA here is from genome assembly GCA_013235015.1 of Araneus ventricosus. Classification (NCBI taxonomy): domain Eukaryota; kingdom Metazoa; phylum Arthropoda; class Arachnida; order Araneae; family Araneidae; genus Araneus; species Araneus ventricosus. The sequence goes on along the minus strand of BGPR01000105.1, from coordinate 728,407 downwards.
TAAATAAAATTCTGATTTATATACAGGTTTTTATTTTCATTCTGAACTTTAATGGATAATAATGAGACTCTTATTTATTTTCCAAGCTAAAGGATATATTTCGATCTATAATTTTATTTTTTTAAGAAAAAACAGTAAAGTGTAAGTTTCATGTTAGTTAAATTTCCTTTATATTTGGTCATGAAAAGGCCCAAAATGTTTTTGAATATCACACCGAGTATCCAAGACATTTATAAATTGTGAAAGGGCACCTGATTAATTTCGAATAGGGTTAAATTTTTCTCCTTATTTTATTTTGGAGTTTGCAAAAAATTGTTCGTAGAAAAAAAATTCAATAATATTTACTTCGTAGCTAGCGCATTTTCAAAATTGATAGGAAAAAAAAGTTTGATGTTTTACATTCTAGTAAACGAAGTATACAAAGAGAAAGAATTATAATCGTTGATAGTAAATTTTCAACAGAGATTTTGACGAATCTCCAGTTTTTAGACCCCCGAGTCCGAAAACACAATTTGGAATTATAAGTTTGTGACACAATAACTCAAAACGGTTAGAGTGAAAGAAGGAATCTTTTATATGGACTTAATACAAAATTAGTATATTTCAATTCAATTTTGATAAAGTCCGTCCAAGGAAAATTTGTATGTTAGGTCATATCAACACGATAATTTCAGAACTTAAACAGCTAGATAGATAAAAGGCACAAGTTTTAAAATTAGGAATGTAGGTCCGTATTGAAATTTTGGACGAAATCCCTCGACGTTAACTGTCTGTTGGTTTCTGTAATCGCATGTAGAAATGATAATTCCTAAACGACTTAGATAAATGAAATTTGGTATGTGGTCTTTAACCCTAATTGTCCACTTTCGTTTCAACCGGAAAAAAAACTTTAATGCCCTGAAACTCAATATGCCATTACTTGATAAAAAAAAAACTATAAATAAAGAATTAAAGGCCGTCAAATATTACGTAAGCATTTTTTGGTATTTTGACCCCCTCCCCCCCCCCTTTGTCATGCAAATAAGCACGCAAACCCCTCTAATTATAATTACGTAAGCAAACTGCACCCCCCCTCGTTCTTTTTTTTACAAAACGTATAAACAATCAATAATTTTAAAAATTTTAGATTTAATTCCAAATAAAACCAGCGGGAGGACCTCCTAAACTTTCGTATACTTCAAACATTTGTCATTCCTTCCCCTGGTGGATAAAACGAACCTAATTGTAACCAGAATCAAATGACTATTCGAAGGTTTTTCATTTAGATTATAGTGATATAAAATATTTAGGTGAAAAAATCATATTGAAAGAGATGGGATGATTAAAAGTTAGCAATATTTATTTTCTATCAACCTGAGCCAATGGCAGCAAGCTCGTGTGCAGAGGGAGAAAACAGGAGAAGACCTCGCCTGTTAGTTTGTATCGCAGAGATTACTCTGATAGCAAGTAAAAAGGGGAAAAGTGAGTAATCCTTCCAGCGCTTATAGAGGATTCTATACAGTACGCATGCGGTATGGAGAATGATGAAAATTAATTATGCAATTTGAACGCTCTTTTTCGTTACCACCAAACGAAATTTTAGGGAACAGACCATATTATCATTACAAACGTCATACATTATTTATCTAAACCAAAGGGTTTAGGAGATGTAATTTTTACAAGTACGCGATTATACAGACCGACAGACAGTCAACCCTTTGATGGATTTGGCCCAAAATTTTATACGGACCTACATTCATGATGATAAAACTGTGTACCAAATTTTATTCATCTAGCTATTCAAGTTTTTCAGTTATAGTGTTCACATGACCGCGGACAGACAGACTTCCCGTGGACGGATTTTGTCCAAAATTTGACAGAAACCTAAAACTTATGTTTAAAGACCACATACTAAATTTCATCCCTGTAGCTCTAATAGTTTTCGAGTTATCGTGTTCACAGACACACAGACAGACATAATTCCAAAATTGTGTTTTTCGGACTCAGGAAGGTCTAAAACATGGAGATTCGTCAAAATCTCGAGTTCGAATTTTTTGACGATTACAATTTTCTCTTTGTATACTTCGTGTACGAGAAAGTAAAAACTCTAACTCGGCTTAAAATGAAAAAAAAAAAAATGTAAGTTTAATTTCCTTACAATTTCAAGTTTAAGCTTACAAAAATCAATTTTCTTTTGCCAAATTTATCTTTTTTTTTTCAAATTTTATTTTTTTAAATTAAATTATTTGTGCAAGTTACAAGAGATTTTCGGAAATAAAGTGATTTTAATATCTTACGTAAGCATCACTCATACTCCCCTTCCTCCCTTGTCAGCAAAAATAAGCAAATCGCATATCCCCCCCCCTTGGGTGCTTACGTAATATTTGAACGTCCCCAAATTTAATTTTGAAAAATTTGCGACTGGATGCTCTAGTACCTGGACAATAGTATCAAAGTTTCAAATTTTAGGTGAATTAAATTTCCGTTTATTATAATAGAAGATAATCTCTTGCGTACTAAATAAAGGTATATGAATAAGCTATTTCTTCCAATATTTAGCGCATTAGTTTTCAAAATGTAACCTTTAGTTTGAGAATTATTAACTCGTTCTCTTAAAACGCATATGTAACGAGTTTCATTACAAAAGGCTTGTAGCATATTATTTTATTTAAAACATTATTCAGGGTTAAGAAGGTTATTTATAATCCTTCATATATATTGATTATCGTTGGCTATTTTGGAATATAGATTATTATGTGACTATTTATATAATAAGTGTTTATGTGCATACAAAACGGATTAATCCAGTTAAGCGCTGTTTATATTTGTGATCGGCTCTAAATTTTCTACCTTTTACCGAATACTAAATCAAGAAACAATATGAAAAGTTTTATAGTGCCAATAGAGATTAGTAAAATATATATATATAAATGGCATTGTTGTTGATCTTTAAAATTAGGGAAATTATTTTTACATTCGTAGACTAATATACTGACGTGTAGACTGAAAATAAATTGAAGTCAAGAATATAAAAAAGAGACAACTAATAATATGAAGTACAGCCAATATCTAAAATACAACTATTAATAAACAACAAATAAATTGAAGTCACAGACATCTAAAGAATATCAGCTTTCATGCAACTTCAATGATGTTCATATTTTTAGAAACTCACAACATAAAAAATAAGTAATATAGCGGTTATTTTTTTGGCCCAACGGTCTGGCATTTGTCTGGTGTTACGGCGTTTATTTTTGTCATCTGGTGATATGGACACGGGCAATATGCAGAATGAGGGCATCTTGAAGACATTCAGTCACGCCACAGATGGGATCTTCCGAAAGCAATTATCCCAGGGCCAGATAAATACCCCAGAATTCCCCTGGCACTGTAGTTTGAATAGGTTCCAAGCTGAAGAGAACAGATTCTTGCGGTTATCCCCTCCATGGGGGGTGCTAATCGTTCCTAGTTCAGAGGGGGGGAAGAGACTCGATCTGCAGCGCTTTCGAAACATTTTCTGTTGGGAGGAAGGCACACTTTTAAAACAGATAAAGGTTCTTCAATCGCTCGCTTTTGGAATCGCTTTACAAAGAAGACCGAACCACTCAGAGGGTTAAAGCTTACATGCTGGCGTGAAAAAGGGCAGAAATGAACGCTTAAGTACCCAGAAAAGGGAATTTCCCCTTTAGAAGCTCTTGACTTGTAAAGAAAGTTGTAGTGCCTTTATTATGATGAAAGTAGAAGTATTTAAAATGAGGTGGTGTTAAAAGTGATTTAAGAATTAAAGAAGTTAAACAATAAAATATCACACACATATATATATATATATATTAACCATTAAAACTCAAATAATATTTTCATCATATACACCTATTAAACCATCTTTTAAGATTAAATATAATAAACTATGTAACATAATATTATTCACACAATGAAATACAGAAAGCTAATAATATTAAAAACTATTACTATGAAAAAGCCAATCCACATATGGAATTCCAACAATCAAATGCCAATCGACCTGAGGAATCGATTATGTCACATTATTTCGAAATTTATAGACGCCAACTTTCTGTGAGGGCAAATTGTTGGAAAAAGACAACAAATATAGGAGTAAATCTCCAAAATATATTTAGAAAAGAACGAGAAAATTAACTAAATGCTTACTGCTTCAAAGTCATAGCAAAAATTGCCAAAATCTAAATACGAATTACAGTTCCGCATTTATTGTGAAAATATTTTAACTAAAATATGTTATATATACTATGTTAAATCATCATTAATAATTAAACTACAGATATCTATTATTTAAGAACATTATATTAACCTATTTTAATTTGATATTAACATTTAAATAATGATGTAATACTTCATATTATTATTTGCAAACTATTTCTAATAATAGTGGCGCCACTACTAATGTTAAGATGTCCTAAAACTCACTGAAATCAAAGGATATGTATATTCAAATTAATCAATTCTAATGTACTATTCTTTTAAATGTGTTAATAATTTTTTGTTAATATAAGCAAGCATGAAATTAATAAGAGATCCATATATCAGGGCATTTTCAATAAATGTATCGATATAGGATCTCTGTTTTTTACTATCTGTGATTAAAATTTTGTTCCTATGTGAAAAGTTCAGAATGATGCTTCGAAAGATTTGAATACTTATATTGCTATTCCAGAAAGTTGCCTATTTATATTAAACTTAAAAGTGTTTCTTTTATCAAAAATTTCCGTATATAGTTTATTGTTAGCAATTTTGATCTCAAGATCTAGAAAATCTGCAGAAGAAATACCTTCATTAGTTTCAATTAAAGTTAAGTACTCTGGATAAAAGTCAGTAGTTGGAGTATATCCTTCTGCTCTTGAAAAAATAATTAAATCATCAATAAATCTGTACATCATACAAGAATTGTAATTAATTTCTTTTTCATAATAATGTAAGTATAAGTTAACAAGAGCATTACTTGCTGGTCCACCTTGTGGAATACCTTTAATTTGTTGGTATAATTTATTGTCAATGCTAATATAATTTTCTTTTAATATAACTTCTATTAGTGTTTTATATTTTTTGAAATCAATCATTTTATATATGCTAAAATCTTCATAAATCTTTAATAAAATTTTCATCGAATCTTTGATATCTATACTATTGAATAAATCTTGAAAATCAAAAGTATGCACAGAATTAACATTAATATCTTTAATATTCTTTATAATTTCCTAGCTATTATTAGTAATAACTGTATTATTTTGTACTTTTAATTGTTTTATTATCTCTTGAAGATATTTTTGTAAAATTTTACCTGTTTTCTTTATATAACTATAACTCCCATTCGTTACACTCTAAGGATTTTTATGAAATTTTGGTGTAAGGAAAAATATGGGGATAGTTCATTTTCTCACAATAAATATTTAATTTCTTATGAAAAGCTTTAATTCTATTATCTATTTCTTTTGCACTACAATCAGTTTCAATATATGCCTCATTATTTATAATATGTTCTTTAAGCATTTTACAATAATAATACTTACAAATGATAGCATTATTGTTAGGTACTTTGTCAACATATTGTTACAAACATAAGCAATGCAGCAATGCAAGTCTTATGGTTGGGAAGAGAGTTTTACAAGGTTAAGCATGGAGTGACCTCAGCGACTCTTATGGCACCCATTACCTTGTCGACCATTTTGGCGATTTGGCGACCTTGGTGACAAATAGATGATTCCCGAAAATGCAACCCTTTTCTCGATATTTCTACTAGGAAAGGAAATACACGAGAAAACACCATGTGACGTCACGGCCCGTCGGAGAGAATATTTAAGGACGGCGCCTAGTTGAGAAGAGTGTCTTGGTCTTTGATCGACTGGTGACTTCGCTTTGAAGCGCGAACGTCTTCGGAGTTCTATCCGCTGTGTGAGCTAATCAGCTGGTGAGCTGAGCTGTTATTGTCGTTACTAGTTATTTGCTGACTGTTTGTGTTGTTAGATATCAAAGTGCTGAACTGTCATTACCTGTGAATTGTTGTCTATTTACATTGGTAATCTGTGCAAGGACTATTGTTTCCTGTACCTGTGCTACGTGTTTTCCTGCATATTTGTAAATAAACCTTCATTCTCCATTATCCTGCGTGTTGGACTGTTTACACCATACACCACAGAGAGACCTTTTGCTACAATATACTATAACAAATTCCCTCTGCAGCTCCTCTATATGTGTTTTTATATCCTTGTTTCTTGTCTCATCAGTTGTTCTAAAGTTGTATCCACACAATTCATTCAACACACTATATTTATACTCCTCAAAAGCTTCTAAGGGCATACTATATTTAATAGCCAATTTTAATATGAAGTTCTCTAAATCTTTTCTAAGTTGTGTTTTAATACTCCCATTACTATTAGATATAATCATTCTATGTTTAGTTCCCTTTTTCATAAGTTCTCTTAAAATACTATTATTTACTATATTTAGGTCTCCTGTTATAACATGTCCATACTTTTTATCTATAAAGTTGTTGTATACATTACAATTGTAGTTGTCAATTTTATTACTATCTTTAATTTTATTGTAGTTGAAAATCAATCTTCCAAGTTGTTTATTGTATTTAAAAGCATGTTTGATTTTAATATTCTTTATAGGAAAAAATATCCAAAATATCTGAAAAGTTATAATTATCATATGTTTTATTCATAAATAGAAAAGTACAGGATTCTCTGTCTTTATTTTTATTATTTACTCTAGACCATTTTAATCTTTTAAAGATAAATTTGTAAATATCACTAATAATATCCCAACCACGGAATATATGTTAAATTGTTATCAAATAATTCTGTAATAACTTTAACTTCCTTTTTATTCAGTCCAAACAAGTATCGCTTAATATTTTTAATATTAAAATCATTGTCAAAGTTTAAACTCAATACAGAAATATCTTCTTTTATTTTTGCAAAACTTCTGATTTCTCTCTTTTTCTTAGCTATTTTATTCTTCGAGTGTCTATATAGTACTTTATTAGGTTCTCTATAAATATACTGTGAACTATTATTTTTGATTATTTTGCATTACATTTTTGTTGAAGTAAATAATATTAAGTCCATATGGATAAATTGTATTATAAAATTGCATAAAATAATTTTCCCACCATAATCTATTTTTAGTATTAGGTACTATTTTCAAAATAATAATTTCTATATATTCGAAACCATGGAAATTAAAATGCCCAATCTCTATTTTGTTAATATTATTATTTTTATTAAAGTGCTTTGTATCAGATCTATGGTGATTAATTCTAATATTAATTGTATTAGATGTCTGACCAGTATAATTATAGTTACATACTTTACATATTAATTTGTATATACAATTATATGTCTTACAAAACAAATGGCTTGAATCTTCATTAATTTGTTTTTTATTAATCATAATACAAGTTTTACATCTCTTGTTTTTACATTTTTGTAACTTTAATATATCTAAATAATCATTAACTTTTTGTTTGTGTATATTATTGTAGCTATATCCTATATCTATATTACACTTTTTATTAACCAAAAAATTTGTAGGAGTATTACTGCTTTTCTTTAGATTCGAGTTCCAAAAAATCCTAGTCCCATACCTTTTTGTAATATCATTCTTATACACATTATTTTTGTGAATATGTTTCTTTATATGAACTTTAGGATGCATCATATCTTCATTATCTACCATACTTAGTACACTAAATTTATTATTAGTTACTATTTCATAATCATGTGCAAGATCATCTACATATTCAGAAGTATCTTTTTTGTCTTTTTTATTTTTATCAATTTTTTTGTTAACCACTAAATTCTCCCTGTCTCCCAATACTCTATCTCCTTGACTAAATTGCTTTGACATCATCTCTCTAACCCTATAGCACAAAAGATAATAAAATAAATTAAAAGATAATACAATTAATCAAAAGAATATATATATTAATATAAATCTAAATATAACTTAATATATATGATCATACAGAAACAAATTAAACAAGACATATCAAGAAGCAAATCCTAAACTAAAAAGTCATTATTTGAACAACACAACCAAATTTAAAACAAAATCTAAAGAATTGAAAATACTATAGATACCATGAACAAAAAAGTAAGTATAAACATTTATATGTCAACAAGGAAAAAAATTCTGTTGTAATTAAAAGTATTGAAAAAGGCAATCCAAGTATATGGAGTTTTCAACAATTAATATAGCTGCTTGGCTGTGGACAAGCTTTATCCAGGTTAAATTAATTTTGCTGTACAAACCATGCATGTTACTAAAGGTGTTGAAAAAAAAAACAGGGTAATTTACCCTAAATTGAAAGAATTTAGAAAGAAAAGTAATACACTAACCCTAACAATAAAACATAACTATATAGATAGGACTATAATTCAGGATAAAAATATGTAATACAACAATATATTGCACTATTATATTGCACTAAAAACAGTAAATATATCATTCAATAAAATACCCATACTTTTCATTAAACATTAAATAATCAGTGTCTCTACTTATCCTTACCAGAATTCAACACTTTCAATACAAACCGCCACTAAGCCTGACATCACATTTTGCCAGTACTAGATTTCCAACTATAAAACAGCATAATTGACGAAATAATATAATTCATTTTTGATATTAAGAATTAGTAAGACACCTATATTAAAAATCTCAAAACTATTTAAAAATGTAATATAATTATTTATCTAGATAATATTTGAAAGTTGGTAAAAATGTCTATTAAAAAGGAAAATTTCACTTGAAAGATCCTGGCGCCATCTATGTAATAAATCTGAAACCAATAGCTCAATAACCAAATTTGAATAAAATTCCACATTACAAGTAGAATATGAAAGAACACTAACCTACAATCAAAGAAATAGAAATAATCCATTATATGCCAATATGAATGTTTTATTCTAAATGACCTAAATATTTCTTATCTATATATACTCTTGGAAAACTAATTGGCATTCCATAATCCATTGCAAAAGAATAGAATTTTTTTTTCTTAATTCTATTATCAATGTCTGTTACTAAATTATAATTTCTAATTATATAATTTTTCACTAAGTTCTTGAAGACAGAAATGCTAAGATTACTATCCCAAAAAGGAAATTTATTAACTTGAAAATTAAATGCATTTCTTTTATCAAAGATATCTGTTACTATTTTGTTATCTATAATTTTTATATCTAGATCTAGAAATTCTGCAGCTAATTCATTGTCATTAGTTTTTATAAGTTTTAAATAATCAGGATAGAAGTCAATATGTGGCTTAAGGTCTATTTCTTTATTGAATAATATTAAATCATCTATATAGCTGAATAATATACTATGGCTATAATTAGTAAAATCTTTCTCATGGTAGTGAAGGTAAATATTTGCTAAACTATTGCTAGCAGGACCTCCTTGAGGTAATCATTTAATTTGATGGAATATCCTATTATCAAAAAATATATCATTTTATTTTAGAACAAGATTAATAAGATTTCTAAAATTATTAATATTAATATCTTTTTTAAGATCAAAATCTTTATGTATATTTACGAGTTTATATATATATTATATGCGGCCCGTCATAGGGGTAATGACATCGGAGCAAAACTAATACGTCCGGTCAGTGCAGGTGATGCGAGCTATTCAACAGTGTTACATATGTCGACTAGTGAACAGAAAATAAACGAGTAGCGCCGCCTTACGGAGGCGATGAAATTAAACATGCAGACAAACAAAAAATACACAATCTGCACTAGCTTCGAATGAAAACAAAGTAAAATAATGAAATATAAAAAATAATAGAATAAAGCATGCGGAACACAAAAATACATTAATATTAGAAGAAAAAATAAGCAACATGATGCCGAGCAATAACCTTCACATTGGCAAAAGCACGTCGGCAAAAGGTGGCGAAACAATACAATTGGTTTGAATTTGAGTACAACAATAAAAAGCATTGTTACGAACTACATTTAAAATTAAATTTGAAAGTTTATTAAAATTAATGCAAAAGTTTCACAGAAATAAGATTGATATCAGTGAAAAGGATTTTTTTAAATTTTAAAATATTCTAAAAACGGTTATTGTGCCATAATGTTCCGAAATAATTGTTGAAAAACTTATAAATATCTATTAATTTTAAATGAATTAAATATCTAATTAAAATCTTGTAAAACTCCTTTTTAGAGAGCACCTGTTACCCAAGAAATAACAATATGTCAAATTTGGTAGCTCTGGTTCTAACTTAAAGTTGCATTCTGCTCGCATGAAAAAGGAGTGCTTTTCCATCAAAAAATTTAATGATAGCACGCCAGGCCAAAAAATTATCATGTCGAAATTAAATGAATATTCTAACATGCAATGCATTCCGAGCCAACTTTAAAGCAAAATTCATTTTTATGTGATCAAATATTTTTTTTTCGACATTTTAACATGCTTTTTGAGTGCTTATATATCACTTATAAAAGTTGAATTCTTTAAAACAAATGTGTGGGATACAGAATATTTAAAGAGTACGTTTGAAATATTTGCGTTTCATAATCATTTTAGATGCAAATATGTATTCATGTCAAATATTCTAAGTATTTTTAAATTTAAATCAAAGTACAATATTTTGGAATGCAACTACTATGTTCAAGAATGAGTCTGTATTTTAAAGTTCGGATTTTACATAATGCATTTTTGCATTATATCAATTATGTTTGACATACAGAATTTTTAAAGAGCAAGTTTGAAATATCTACGTTTCATAATCTTCTTAGTGGTAAATAGGTATTCATAGCAAATATTCCAAGTATTTTTAAATTTTAATCAAAGCACAATATTTTGATTTGTAACTGCATGTTAAAAATAAACATGTATTCTCATGTTCGGTTTTTATATAATGCAAAGCATTTCAGTTTCTGTCTGTAAAATCTGGAATCTGCAACTATAGTGTTGGGGAATGTAGGGAATTTCTAAGAATTTGAAGAATTTTCATAACGTTTATAAATGGAAAAAAATGTCTCCTTTAATATAATGATTTTAACGATCAACAGTTTTTTCTTGTGTAATTTTTAGACACATAAAATACACTTTCACATCGTTATACACGTGTATATTTATTTGCATTGGAATATAATTATTCTTCTGATTACCTGTGATTTGTTTAGCATTTATTATAAATATATACTCCCTACAATAATAAATTTCTATTCAATGGAAAATAAAATGGTTATAGTTACATAACGTTAATATTTATACAGGCTATTAAAGTAAGCTATGTAGGTCTTAATTTTATTGACTTATAAGAATTAAATTTATTTTACTTTTAAAGGCTTAATAAAGTATGTTCAATTCAATAATATATATATATATATATATTCATAACTTTAATCATCAGGGTATTAATTTCCCTTAAGCCAAAGATAATTCTACAGTCGAACTGTTATTAAACTGAAAACAAGAATAACTGTTTCAGGAATAAACATCATTAGATTCCGCCTTTCTAAAACTTTAATCTTTCGAAATTAAAGAAGAATAACTGTTTCAGGAATGAACATCGTTAGATTCCGCTATTCTAAAACTTTGATCTTACGAAATTAAAGAAAGAATTACATAGAATTTTAATTTAATCGTTTTATGATTAGAATTTTTGTAAATCTATTCGTTATCGTTTGATATTTTGAAACGTATCGATTTCTGAGCAAGCAATATTATATTACAAAAAGCAAGAAAAATTTCGTGTAATTTTGTTTATTCCTTATTAATTTTTATATATTATTATTATTATTAAAGCTAAAGTGTCGAGTTTATATTGGGATAGTATTAGGCGATCGCGTGATTTTCAACCTTGTTGGTAGTAGCATTATCCTAAAGTAAATTCGGCTTAAATACAAGTTGAAATTATGTTGATAAATTGCGAGTTCTTGTTTTAACATTTATATGAATAAAATTAATTGTTAAAGAAAAGAAGAGAATATCACTTCAAATATTTATAAAATGATGTCGTTTTAAGCCATCACAGAATCATATCTTTTGGTATTTACCAACCATCATCAGTTTACACTTTTTTAATATCATTTATTTATTTATAAGAGTTATAACTTTTATTATTTTTTTAATAAATATTTTCGTAGTGTCTGTCAGCGTAAAAATAGTAAAGGTAAGAAAAATTATCGTCTGCCAAAATTCGCTTTATCATGATTTTAAGATGTAACCTTTGCTACGATATATCTATCGTATTTGATAAAAAATGAATACATTACATAAATACTTTGTCCCAAAATTGCACCATTCTAAACGATATCTTCCGATATTTATAAGCCATTATCGGCTTACTGCCATATCAGAACTACACCAGAATCCCCATTTTTCCAATAGTACACGATATTCAAGTCACTGTCGCCATCGATAACTTTCCCAGAGATAAACGTCAACCTTCTTTAAAGTGTATAGAAGAAATCTCCTTTGTCGCTCCATCGCTCCGTTGCCATTTATATAATATAGTATATTCCGTTTCCAGAACCGAAAACTCCGATATCCAATTTTGGAAGGCTCAGTGTTTCTTTAAACCCCTTAAGGGATAGGGTCTTTCACGGGAAACATATCTTGGCTGCCATATATCAGGATTAGGTGACCAGGGGATCTGACATTCATGACTGAATTTAGAGTGGCCTAAATTTATCATTGCGACCGTTTCCCCCAAGTATATTACATATGCGTCGTTATATTGGCAATGGGTGTATTGTTACAGCCATGAGTTGGAAGACGATACAGCCAACCATTGTGTTGAAAGACTACCGCAGTAATGATAGGATGCGGAGTTGGGTGTCTTATAAAGTTTTGACAATGTAGACATTTATTTAACTCTTTTAGGAATACCTTTGTCATTATCTTTGCATTGTTATAGGTGTAAGTTATCATAAAGCTATTTTTTAGAAATATCGTTTTGTGTTTTGTAATTCAGGTTTGAAATATTTCCTTTGCATTTCTTTGATACTGCAAGCTAATTCAAAAGTAGGTTGTATTGGCATTGTATTTGGTTACACAAACTTCTCATAAAAACCAATTTTATTTGGTAGAAAATTATGATTATCCTTTCGTTTAGTTCTAAACGTAATTGTGTTATAAATAATCAATAATAAATTTCTGCAGAGAAAATTCTAAACTTTTATAAATTGAATAATATCTGCATGGTTCGAATATCACTGAAAAAGTTATTTGTATAAGGCATTATTTGAACTACGTTCAATGCTAGCTTTGTCATTATCTTTGTATTTTCATAGGTGTAGTTTATCTTAGATATAATTTGTAGAAATATTGTTTTGTGGTTTATAATCCAGATTTGAAATATTTTCTTTGGATTTTTTTGCTACTGTAAACACATTCACTTGCAGGTAGCAAAGGTATTGTATTTGGTTGCACAAACTTTTCATAAAAACAGTTTTATTTGGCAGAAAATCACGATTATCGATTTATTTTAGTTCCAGATGCAATCGTGTTACAGATATCCAATAATATATTTCTACATTGAAAATTTCAAACTTATATTTCGAAACTTATAAATGGAATAATATAATCATACCTCGAATACCACAGAAAAATATATTTGTATAAGGTATATATTAAATATGTAAATGTGTTTATATAAATAATTCTATGAAAGCGGTCGTAATATTTTAATTTAAAAAGGTTTGCAATATTACAAAACTTAAACTTTTCCATGAGCAAAATTTAAATGCCAGATTTTGCATAAAGGTCTATGAAATTTTGAAGTTGCTGCAACTAGAATTTTAAAATATCTATCGAATAATTTTGACACTTCTAACTACTTTCAATCTCATTCATTAAAATAGCTTTCTATCAGCAATTAAGTACAAATAATGTACACTTTTTCGAGATTTTTTGTCTATCTCATAATTATTTTTAGTTAGGCACATATAGGCATATAATTAGAGGATTCCCAGCATTACTAACTGAAAATAAAAATTTCGACTTCCTCCTCAGAATATTGTTACAAAAGTCTTTCTGTGGGTGTATGGTGTAAACAGTCCAACACGCCGGATAATGGAGAATGAAGGTTTATTTACAAATATGCAGGAAAACACGTAGCACAGGTACAGGAAACAGTAGTTCTTGCACAGATTACAAATGTAAACAGACAACAATTCACAGGTAATAACAGTTCAGCACTTTGATATCTAACAACACAAACAGTCAGCAAATAACTAGTAACGACAATAACTTCACTTTCAATAGCGTTCAGCTCACCAGCTTCCCAGCTCGCACTGCGGACGAAACTCTAAAGTCGTTCCCGATGGATCAACGCTACTACCACTCGGCGTCTAACAGCTTACTAGCTCGCACAGCGGATAGAACTCCAAAGGCGTTCGCGCTCCAAGGCGATTCCAGTCGATGAACACACAATCCGTCATCCAAGCGCTCTCCTTATATAGTTTCCCCGGCAGGCCGTGACGTCACATGGTCATAGTACAGTCAAGCGTATCTTCTCTCCTAATAGAGATATCGAGAAAATTACAGCACCTTTGAGATCCCATATTTCTTCGCCAAGATGGTCGCTAAGGTCAGAGGATCAGACGTGGCTGCTGCTAGTCATCCCATACTTACCCCTGTAAAACTCTCTTCACAACCATAAGACTCACATTGCTGGGAAGCGACTTTCCATGTTTGTAACAATATTATCATAATATCTAATTGCTTCAGTATTAGAAGTAAGAACAATTTAATTTAATTTTTGACTTAACTCCATATTGATGTTATCAAACAAAGTGAAATCTAAATTACAATTCGATTTTTAAAGCTTTTGAAAGATTTATATTCATAAAATAAGTAAGCAGTATTTTTCACAACTTTAATTGTATTTATATTTTTTCGTTTGTACGTGCGTAATTTAATAAAAAATGTTTCTTAAACGAATAAATAGTTTTATTCTTAAAGAAATGCATGCATCTCCTTTGTTACATTTTCAAAAATCAAAATGCATCTAACAGGAAAGAGTTCATTCGTTTAAAAATTCATTCATCCATGAAATAGGCTTATATATAGTACAAAATGCTATAACATGCACCTTAATTATTTAAAAGAACAGAATGACAATCCTAAACATACAGCTGTCAACCATGCATGTTCAAAAGATCACAGAAAAAGAAGAATTGGGTTTGCATTTATTCGAAAAACATTTAGATATGAAATGTTTTCCTTGTATGTTGATGGAAAAACTGACTATTTTGACATCTCTACCCTGTAGCCAGATAAGAAAACTGAGGTGCAACACAGATGCAGCAAACGAAACGGAATTTTTGCTCGGCTGAGTCTTCAAACAGACAAGAATCGAATTTTTGAGGGAAGCGGGATTTTTCATTCTTTCAAGTTCACCGACAAACTGGTGTAAACGCCTGGGATGCGCAGTTCAAGTGGACAAAGTATATTTAACAATGTTGAAAAGTTTTTCTTATGATATAAAAGATCGGTATTTAAATTTACTGAAAGGGCTAGCTGATAAAGCAAAACATAAATATTTTTTTTTTGATAAATAAATATTGCATTGTTCTTTTCTGCTGAAAAATCAAAGATGGAAAATATGATTTTTTGGCAAATAAATTCTTCGATTCTCTTAAATCATAATTTGTTGAAACTCTTTTTTAAAAAATAAAGATTATTCTAAATTTTTTGTTCTCCTAAGAAAGTTGATGTGTTACTTATTAGTATAGTTGCCTTTTTTTGTAATTGGAATTTTTTCCATTAGTTTTAAACTGATTTATCTTCCAAACATTTAATTTTTTTATTGGGTACTTTTAGTACATATTATATTTTAGCTTTCATTTGTCAGAGAATTAATTGTAAGTACTAATACATCACAGATCAGCACAATTAAATAGAGTGTTTGTGAAGTGAAAAGTCTTCAAATTAATTTGTATTGAATTTTCTAAAATGGCGTAGAAGCATACATGTATTTTTATCAATGCTCAAAATTATGTTAAATTATTGGATGCAGTTATTTTTCCCAATAAATTTGATGTTCTTTTTAATTAATCAACATTTTTACATTACTTAGTTTACAATTTCTACTTTATAAGTGTTATAATGTATAAGAATTTTATTCAGCATGAATTTAATAAGACATAATATAGAGAATTAATTCTTTTCTTAAGATCATATATATTTTTAAATCTTACCATTTTCTAGTCTTCTATTATCAGAACTAACTATTCCAAAATTTCCGTCACAAATCTTTATCCACAATTTTTCATTGAAAGATTATTTATAAAATTTCTTTCTCAGAGAAACAATAGTAATACTTCGGCAAAACTACAAAGCACATCCTTTTTTTCACTTTTGAAATTAATTACTATAGGAACTGAATGCAATTAATGAGCAAAATTAAACATTTAAGGACAGTCAACAAAAGTGGCTAAATAATTTTACAAATCAGCTCTTTCCGAATATCATTAAGGCATAAATATCATAACATATGCGTATAGAATATCCCCAAATAACTTATTTTATGTGCAAAAAACATGTAAAACAATTTTTCTTCATAACAATTTAAAAGTTATATTTGATTTGAACAAAGCAATCAAAATAAATTTAGGAAACCTAAATTCAAGATTCCAAGAACAGATGCTGAACGATTAACAACGACTGACACACATTATGTTAACAAACATTATCTATAATTGTCAGCTGCAGAAGCATTATCAAACATGATGCAAAACACATTAAAAATAAACACAAATGTCTGTACATCACATTTAAATGCAGTGACATTTTCCAAAAACCTGCACGTCAGGCGCAGCACTTGAACCAGTTTTGTTTGCAGAAGCACGTAAAAATAACTGAATGAAAAGCTGACCAAGGTGTCAGCAGAAAGAAGATATTGCTGGTGAAATTTTTTACGCTGACAGGAACATGGTGGAATGGAGCGTGAACTTCCCTCTGCGGGTTTTCCCGCCTGTCCGTAGACTGCTGACGACATCTGCGCTTCTGTTGTCTTGTGTCTGAATACTAACGTTATGCAGTTGCTTTTCTGCTGCTTCGCTTCTACGAGATTGTGTCAACAGAACACAACGGATATGACTGCTGTTTTTGTATTTTATTTGCTTTGAGTCCAGCATAAAACTAAATCTTAAGATATTTCAATATATAAAGCGGACATAAAGCGTTTTAAATTTTAGATCCTGTTTTATGAAGTTGGTGTCAGCAGTGATATGAAAGGGTGTTGTTTCTTTTTGCTGTGAACGTATTTTGTGTGTGATCTAAATTCAAATTTTATCCATAAGGAATTCCGTTTATATTGTTTCATAGAATGATGGTTATGTGGTATAATGCAAGCAAAATAGATTGTTTTATGTAGTTTCTTTCTAGATTGCGAATAAAAGTGGTATCATATTAAATGAACTTTATATAAAAGTTTATTTAGTAGTATACCACTAAAATATAAGAGCTAATTTGTATTTTATGGATCAGTCTTGGGAACTATTATGGCTACAGATAATTATAATCATCTGTAGCCATAATAATTATACAAATGTAATAATTATACAAATAATTATAGAGGTAAATTAAAATAATCTTATCTGAAATTAGCCTAAATTTAAGTACAAACACAATTGGTAATTCAATTGAATGAATTGGGGGGGTTGTAGATAGAGGCTTTGGCATTGGTCATATTTTCCCCATTTGATCACAGTCATCAATCTGAGAGCTATTTCTGTTTAAAGAGAAGTATTAAACAAATAATTCTCGATTTCTTATGTCGCTTACTTAATTACCATACGAGAAACTCTTTGTTTTTCCTAACTAAAAATATGCCGATGCGCTTTATAAATAATTCAATAATTTTATAATAATTAATTTATATCTCGCATAATATGTTGTGAACTAATAATCAAATTTAAAATATTTTAAAAATCACATATTTTTTATTTCAATCAAGCAAAAAGCAAGGAATACTTAATTAAAGCTCAATGATAAATTACTTCATGACTCGTTTTGAGAAAATCATTTGTTGGTTTCCTGTTAATAAGCTGTACACTTCGCAATTATCGTCTATCAATTATTTAAATAAAATTTCTATAATTCTGATTAGACTTAGTTAATTTAAATTTCGTTGTATAAATAAAGTAAGTTACTTATAGTTTTGTGGGACTTTCTTATTTCAAAATAACGCAATAACTTTAAGAAAATTTTTAAAAGATATTATTACCTTATCCATTAGGGAACAACATTAAAGTTAGATACTATGTGTTCTACTCAGTTAACCTTCTATTCCGCATTGAATGTTTGATAATAATATTTTAAACTTTTTATAAAATTGTAATTGGAATGTTCTTTTATGTAATTAAATTCATTCTGAATACATGATTCTCTGCTGCAACTAATTATATGACATTATATTGTTATATATTCAAAAGTTCAACTATTTAGAATATTTTCCCACCATTAATTTGGATGCTGGACTCAAATGTGAATTGTAAAATAACAACAAGAACCTTTGCATTATTTAATAATGATACCAATCAATTCAATATCTAAAACAAATCGAACAATAAATGCCCCAAACAAAGTAATTCCTTTGTGATCTCTATTTATGGCTAAGAAAATTGGTCACACCAAGAAGCAATATGAACAATATCAGATGTAGCTTTTCACTTTCGATCAATAAGACAAAAAACATGCACTTTTCAATACAGTGGCCTGTCTAACAAAATCAAAACAAGCATATCTCAAAATCCCGTTCAATCCAAAAAGAATGTAATGCCATTACGTTTGATCTATGAACTGCAAGAGCTAAAATTTTAGACCCCCTTTCTACGTGCAGGTCATTTTCCATCGCTTACAAGACCCCAGAGAGAGAAAATTAACCCCAAATGACTCGGAGTAAACCCACGAGTGGTCTTTTCGGCTGGTATTTCACGGCTTTTACTCTATTTTTGTTCTTATGGGGAGGTGTTAGAGTTAATATCTGGAGTTTCCGTCTTGTTTACCGATTGGACCATTGTGAGCAATAAAGAGTGGAGTAAAATGGCTCAGTCAGACGAACAACTTTGATTTATTTTTCGTCACGTCTCCTTCACAGGTAATGATTTGGTGGTGAAAGAAGTTTTATTACGTGTGAAGTGAAGAACTTCGGAATTTATTTTTGTTTTTACTTAAGGGAAGAGTATCTACCATGTTCAAGGGCGGATTTAAAGGCAAGGCGCAGTAGAGGCCCCCAGGCTAAAAGCGGGCCCAAAATGAAGAATTTTTTACATATTCATCTTATTGTTATCATTTATACTTTACCATATTAAGTATTTAACACTGAATTACTTTCTGTGGGCTTTATGGCCATCGAATGATGTGTAGAAAATTACAATCCTCTATTCAATATGATTTGTATATATTATCTATTTATTTTGTATATAAGTAATATACGTTGTGTATATGCTCTACAAAACAAAGTTATTTTGTTAAGAAAGATATCAGTTATATTTTCATTCAATGCAATGAGTACTAAATTTCTTTCAATGCTAATTACCTAAGCGTACTTTAGATATAAAAATAAAATTGCTAGTTTTAAAGCGTCTTAATTATCATCAAAGATTAATTAAACTAATTACAGAAATTAAAATAATATAACAATCAACATATAAAAGTTTTTATTTTATTTTTATTTATTAAAAACATAATTTATGTGGGATTCCGTTCAATTAAACAAAATGCCCACGGAAGGGTTATCTAGGGGATTTAAGGGTTTTTATCACATTAAATTTAAAACAAAATATTACATAAAATAAACGACAAGACTTTAAGTTAAATACAAAAACATTTATTTAAATACTATAGGGAGAATTCACAGGGGGAAAGATATGTACACAGAAAGTTAACAGGAGATTTACAGCTTTACATGAAGTCATTGTTACTTATTGAGCTAGATTAAGACTGGGAATAGATGTTAATGGTTAAGGCAATTACCGTATTAGAGATTTAGAGAGCCATAAAGAAAGTTAGACGGGACATAGTTACCATAGCGGGAAGATCGGGCGGCTTGATTGCGCCAAAACTGATTTGAGCGTGGAAGCTAATTTTGGCGGGAAAAAAGAGGGCGCTGCTCGTGACGTGTCCTGAGCAGATCTCTAGCTCCATCTATGTCCAAAAAATAATTAATCTAGCTCTTACAAACTAATTTGCGCAGTGATTAAATTATTCTTTAAGGGTAATATCCTACATTTATTTTATTATTATTATTGTTATATATTTCATTATAAAAAATATAATATGATTAAAAGTATTCTAAATTACACTATTTTGAAACATAATGACTGATAATTCGAAATGTACACTACTTGTTTATGATGCTTGTCGAAAGACGCCAAAAATTTCATCAACAAAGGTTACCTATAAGTTTACCCCGCCCCTGATCATGTTGCAAGAAAGATTTCAAATTATTATATTTCGTAGGAGCTCACAAAACCATTGATAGTGTTTACTGTACTACTTTTTTATACTTTTCCTAAGTATGATGCGTTTTAGATTTAGCATCAGCATATAATTAAGAGAATCGAATGTGCAATTTCTGGTATAGCGGCTCTTCCTCATGGGGTGATTGAGTCTAAAATTAGACACTGATTTGCAGTTTCGATGTAAGGATCAAATACTACAATTCATGCATGTAGCTAGTTTTGAGTTTGAGTTACCGCGTTCTCATACAAACGAACCGGTGATAAATCTGTACCAAAATTTGAGATATACTGATGGTTTCAAAATGAGCACTTTTTGACTATTTTACTCTGGAAAGGGGTGACATGCGATGAGTAAGATGAGTGCATTGCCCTAGTTTTTTGTTAAGTCACGCTAAGTAAAATGTAAATATCTCCTCCAACATTTTATACTTCACCCCTATTTTGGTGAAATGAACTCCGCCTGGTGCACGCTCAAGAGCGAACAGGGTTTTGGAATCCGAGGAAAATATACAGGGTGTTCATTAATTATTGTCGGGGTTTCCGTACCTCATGACTTTCGAATAAAAAATATTACGCAAAAACCGATTACGTATTCGTAAATTACAACTCAAAGAATTTTACGTGGCAACAATGCGATCTTAGCGCATTTGCACTCTGGGTAATTATAACGTCATAAATAAAAATGGCGACCGTGCAAGAAAAAGCAATGTGTGTTTTGTGGTTTTTCGAAACTAAATCAGTCATAATTACTCAACGTCGCTTCAGGACCACGTACAAGAAAGATCCTCCTTCGGATAATTCTATCAGACGCTGGTTAACACAATTTCAGGAAACTGGTAGCGTTCTACACCGAAAGGGAGCGGGAGACTCGCAGTCCATGAAAATCTACGAGACAAGCAGCTGTGCAGTTACATATGCCGCATACGACTATATGGAACGTTCTCCATAACCGCCTTCAACTGAATGCCTACAAAGTGCAAATTGTGCAAGCTTTACATTTTCATATCATTAATAATATTCTTTGAGTTGTAATTTACGAATACGTAATCGGTTTTTGCGTAATATTTTTTATTCGAAAGTTATGAGGTACGGAAACCCCGACAATAATTAATGAACACCCTGTATATCTCAACTTATGTTGATAGTTGATAAACAAATGCTAATCACGTTCGGACGGACAAGAAAAAGTCTTGTGTTGATTGATTTCGCCTAAAATTTAATACGAATCTACTAAATCGGTTTAAAAACGATATACCGAATTTCACTCCTTTAACTCATTGTGTTTTAGATTTTTTCTGTTTTGAGACAGAAAAAAGTAACTTTTCCAAAAATCGCACTGAGGGAGCTTTGAAACATGGAGATAAGTGTGGATTCATCTAAATCTCATAATTAATCTAAACGAATTTATTAATGATTACAAAACAACTTTTTACTTCAATGCTTCTTAAGTATACAAAAACGTCGTTGAGTTTTATCTTAAATGAAATCTCAAACAATATGTTTTTTTAAGTTTTTTTTTTGTTGCTTTTATAAAAAAAAATTATAAGAACATTTAACGTAACTGAAAAATGTTTCAAACACTCATAATTTATTTGTCGTTACATAAAATTATTATAACCGTAACTTAAAACTTGCGTAGTATATAAATTCAGTATCTAACAATTTCAATATCGAATAATGGAAATGACTTACAAATGAAGATATTTGATACATTTCTGCAGTATTTTGCTTTGCTGTCGAAGAACTACAACGCAATGCTTCTAACCAATCTTGCACTTTATATAGTGCATAATTTAAACTTTTATTTTAGTAACTCGCGTATAACAATACGGCTTTTTCCAATTCATATTTGCAATTCACATATGATTCAATGTTTCCATATTTCTGTCCTTCACATACAGCGCAATGTTATTTGTTTCATTCTCGTAACGCATACTCATTTTTTACTGCATTCCTATAGTCCAAACACAGCGCATTAATATTCGTTTATGTAATCCTGTTGTTCATTTTCTTAGTTTTCATAAATAATACAATTTCTCCTTCTGCATTTATGTGTCATATACTGTAATTTTTTTTATTTAATGAATCCCATCTACATCTACACCAAACTCTAGAGACTGGCATGTGGACTGGTGTTAAGGTATTAAATTATAAGCGAAAGACCCAAAGACTGCGAATATGGTTTTAAAAATACTGAAGATGCAGGCATCAGCTTTAATTATCGCCTCATCTCTTAAGTCTGAAAATACGCACTGGTTCTCTTAAATTTATTAATTTTAAAATAAACGTGTTGGAATAAGACATAGGATTAGAAATATCTAATGCATGATTATATTTTCCAATATTCAGAATGCTTTTTTCCCTTTTGTGTGGCAGTTTTTTATATACTATTTCTTTCCATGCTCAATTTCTTACCTTAGCTGTTTTACCGTGTTCTTGTCCTGTCACAGTTTTCTAATCTTAAGTTTTAAAATCTTGAAGGTTTAGTGAAACATTATTACTATACACAAATGGGCCTCCGATACAACATATTTATTACAAGGAAATTAAATTGCCTCATAAGTATAAATCTTTGTGCTTATTTACAGAAAAATACCAGTTCAACGCTTCTTTGGCATATAATGAATGATCAATACACTTAAATTATTTGTCAGTAACATGATCAACAGCGAAGTTCCACGAACTACAATTAAAGTTTCTAAAAATATGTAATTCATTTCTTCAAATATACATTTATTATATTATATACACAAAAATGAATGCAATTTTCGTTAAATCAGGAATTGAAAGCTAACTGGCTTAAATATTGAATTCCTAAGTATTTTCTAGAAGAGTTAATTTTCCATGTCTAACAGAATATCTCAAAAGTTGATTCTTAAATATAAATGAAATTCAGCCATTTGATATTCATTTATTTCCTTACAAATTCAGCTATTCCGCTGTTTCTCTTCAAGCAATTATAGCTTAATGCATAAAAGATATTCCTTTATTTTGTTAGAAATGTTATCAGACATTAATTGCCAGAAAAGAGCTATTTTGTATGAAGCCTTTCGACATTTTATCATTTAAAATTTAACGAGATGCTTTTAGTCCAATTACCTTGCACGAGATGATAAGTTTTTAATACTTCATTTAACTATTTTATTGGACTGTATTAATAATTAAAGAGAACATTTGTTAAATTCTATTTTTACGTTTAGAACTTCAAAACCATTGAAACCATTCTTATTGCAAAAAATGAAATGAATAATTTACTATGGTTTAACGCTTTCGATCAACTTTTCATGAAATGAAAAATAACCTAGAAGTGTGAATCAGCTTTTGAGAAAAGGAGAAAAAAAATATTTATTGGCACGTATAAGAGTAAATAGCCTTTTTCAAGAGAAACATAATTTTTTTTCAGAATGACTTTACTTATTCACACTTCGCTTAATAAAACAAAAAAAATCATTTAAACCAAACAGCAAACAGCAGAAAACACAAAATCAGTGTTTCAAAATCTTTCAGTAGATATTTTCTGCCAATAATAATAATAAAAACAAAAACCTCTGTCTGCCTTTTTTTTATCTTTTTACTTCATTAAGACTGCTGCGGTATAGCACTGTTATAAAAGAGTTTTAGCAAACGATTTTTTTTTTGCTTCCATTATTTCTTTCAAAAACTTCAATTTTCCGTCGGCTAAATCTCCTTTCAGCGATTTTTTTTTGCTACGTTGTTAATTTGCTTTTACTTCTTTTGTTGACGGTTGCGCAAGTTTTCTAATTAATGAGCTTTTTCTCCTGAGACGTTTTTTTGGGCAATGCCTTTTCCCCTGATCTTACCGCACGAGCACTCTTTTTCTAATACATTTTCTCTCTCGCTTTTGCGGCGATTTCTTATCCTAAAGGATAGGTGCAGCACAAATATTATTGCGGTTGGAAATCAGGAAGCAGATTTGAAAGCAATTATAAAAGTAAACAGAAACCCTCTCAAGGGATTTTAACGATGTTTATAAACTGTCTACTGCAGGAGTGAAGTTGAATTCTTGCGGAAAAAAGCCTACTGATTAATGCAATTTTTTTTCTGCATCAACATAATAAATAAATTCGGTGAAAGCAGACTTTCATTCTACACAGATCGTCTTGCTGTAAATTGAAAAATATTAATCATTTTTGTTTTTTTCCCTCATAAGTATAAGATACTCCCATCTTTTTTTACATTTTCTAAGTTTAGCATTTACAAAGTAAATAATTACATATTTACCGCAAAAACTTTATAAAGAACAAATTATAATTAAACTTCAAAAATAAAATCGTAAAGCCATACATGAGAACACTATATATAGTAAATTTAATACTACGAATTTCGAAATATCTGAAAATACTTATCAAAAGTCCGTAGAAACTCGAACTCAGAAAAGATATTTTAACTTCAAAAAATAAGTAAAGCAAAAAATAAAGATAAAATGTATAGATCCTTAGTTCTACGCTTTAGATAGTCGTTTATTTTATAGCACATAATAGAATTCATAACATAGACACATAATAGAATTCTTTTCAAGTATTGGTGCAATGTTTTTTGGTATAAATAAATATAACCAAAAAATTGTTCCTACCTTTAATTATATGAAACTAAATGGGAAATTCCGTATTATGCAAATTAGTGTTTTAGCTTCCGGATTATTGTATACTGTTCTCATTACCAGTAACCACTTGTACGGAACTTCAGCGTTTTCAAACTTCCCTTCCACACCCCAAACCCACAAAGAATGTGTTTTAACATAAACTGAGTGTGGTATGATATTAGTTTTTTAAAACTATCCATTGATACTTTATTCAAAGCTTTACCCTTTGTATTAGTTGAGAAGAAGGGATGTTGGCAACAGAGTGATATAATATATAGGGTCGTTTGATACTTTTTACAAGCATTTATATCTGAGAGTCTGGCAGCTGGTTATGAAACATACATAAATATCGTCTGCTAAAATACTTCATATTTAATTTATTTTTCTCTATAAATTATGCACCGCAAATATTGCTGTTAATAGTAAAGAAGAGAATGTGAAAATAATTATACAAGTAAGCAGTAATAATCTGGGGATGTTTTTAACTGTCTACATAAAAAAGAAATTCGAATATAAATCGTGAAAGTCTGATGATATAAAAGACTGATTTATTTTTTGAACAGCAACATAAAAAAATAAATTCGTTGAATCCAGACAGTTTGCCAACTGACTAGGTTTAGCATTAGAAATTCCTAACAGTTTACTACTTAAGCTTTACATGTGTTGGCTTCTTGTGTATTCCTTCAGTTACACATTCATTAGCCAATTTTTACATATACATTTCATAACTTATCGTAATTGCATACATCGTAACTTGGTTCTGTCGTACTAGTTTTAAATCAAATTCAAATCAAGACAGCATCTGGCTGTTGCCATTCATCTGAAAACCTACTCTCTTCTAATAATAAATTAATTAAATTCAGGCTTTTGACAGACATTAATAAAAATATGCTTAGACATGCACACATTAAATTGGTTATAATCTCACTCAATAATTTTATTTAAAATATTAAATAAACTTTGAAATTAAATCAAAGCGTAATATCATATAATGTTTTACATAATATATTTATTAATATATAATTCGAAAAATTTGAAAATACCCACCAGAAAATCACTTTTCACGTATGGACGAGTTTTCTGTTTTGTTTATTTGAGGTAAAGTAGGACTTCCACTTTACCCATCAAATTCCGGTGATAATAGTCAATAGGAACCTTCAATATTTCAACACTGTTTGAAAATATTAATTCATGTTGAAAGTGGTGTTTTCTAATGTTATGGCTTAAAGATACTGTGAAAATATTAAATTTAATGTTCCTATTGTTGTAGCTCTCAATGTTTACTTAAAATAAGAGCCCAATTTTGTGGATAGGTTGCCATAAGTATTCTTCATCGCTCATTTTGGCGCTTTGTGTACTCAGGAAAGAACTGATTCGAACTTGGCGCTTGATATGGAATCCAGTTGGATTTGGCGGTCGCTTAAATTTGAGGGTTACTGGATAAAGGAAGTGAACCCTCACCACGGAAGTTCTGTGAAACCAAAATAAACAAATCAGAAAACTCGTCCGTATTAAAGAAGGAAATTTTAGAATTTTTTGTCGAAAGAAAAGAAGTCATAATTTAAAATTCAGTCTCCACTTACTGAGTTTTCGATTATCAGAGATAATTAAGGACCCAATAAGCTCGAAAAATCGAGGTTTTATAGTGTATACTGAACAGAGTGAGTAAAATGAATATTATGTCCTCACGACAATTTATTTCGTGGAATGATGTAAGAATACCACACCATTTTTTGAAAGTCTCATTAATTCAATTTTTATACAATATGAAATATCCAGAAAAATTATTTTATCCCAGAATTGAAAAATTAATCTTTATCCAACAAATTAAGATACAAAAGACATAAGCTTCCGAGAAAATCTTTAAACTTCAAATAAAGAAAAGCTTTCCAAAAGAAATAAACAGACTTCATCAGAGAGCAAATATTTATGATTCACTGCAGAAATGAACTTGTATTTGTTCTTCCTAATGAGATTAAATGTGATTCCTAACTCAGAAATGAACTCCAATTATTTTCATATTATGAGGATTTTATGATTTTTACGTCGGCAACACATTAACCTTTTCTAAGGTTCTTAATAGATTTACCTTACGACTGCATTTAGCGATTTAAGCAAACATTTTCGACGTCAAAGTATTCGCCATTTTAAAATAAACATGTAACGAGCAAATGAAAACATTGAATTTAATCTCATTAAGAAAATAACACTAAGAGATTCAGAACTAAAGCAATTGAAAAGCGAGTGTATATTCGTAGATAATTAAAGCGAATGTCGGGAAGTAAACATTATTTCTTAAGCATTTGCCGTTTCGGTATTTTGCTTTCTTTTTAATCAGGTTTTAGAAAATTATTCCATTGTTCATTATGCATCATTGAAATAATGATTTTAAGTAAGCAGATTTTTTTTATGAAAGGAAAATGTATTAATGGATTTAATATAAAAATAATAGATGTTATTAGGTTTCAGTCATTATTACTAAAATAGCTCTAACGTTTTAGATAGCACTTGAGAATTAATTAATCTCTGTAATAAATGTATTTTGTGTCCATGCAAACCATTTCAGTGATAATGAATTATGCATGTATAAAAATATTAAAATATATAGGTGAAATTAAAGAATTACTTTTCTAGATCCCAAGACCGACCATCCCACGCCAACCCAAAAGGTGTAAAGCTTAGCCCAAGTCGGTTGGAATATCAAATTTTTTAAAGTTTAGTTCTGTAAGAAGCCAGTAAATACCAACACAGGATTGTTCTCATAGCGAAGGTGGTTTTCAATATTGATAAAGCAGATGCCAAGCTACATTGCTGTGTCCAGCACAACAGAAATTACGACATTCTTATGATAATATGAAGTGTCGATTAATGAAAAGTCGAAACATTCGTGTTGTTAACGATATGATATCATTTAAAATAG
>BGPR01000105.1:656088-700421 GCA_013235015.1 Araneus ventricosus | reverse complement strand
CAAATTCTACAGAAATAAATACATCATTCTTTAAAATAATAATACCACATTTACTGCAAATTAATCGGAGAATTTTGCATAACCCGTGCTTAAGAAGATTGTTGGCTTTTGTAATTAAAACGAAAAAGTTTACCTTCCTCTAGATATTGGGGCCAATTTAATCTGCCTTCTCGTGTTAATTACGTTTTCCAATAATTACCGACGAGATTAAAATGCAAAATTCATCATGAGCTGCGATGCAATTCTATCCCCAATTTTACTCAGAATTCTACAAAATGACACGCAGATTAGCAGCATGCCCGTTGTCATAGCAACGACGACCTTAATCTCCTTTGCCACTCCACACTCCATCAGCCAGAATTTTCATTTTGCCACTACTCAACTTTAAATAGAGCTTCAGTCTCGCCTCTTTCCACTCTGCCACTTCGAAATCTTTTCTCATTTGACGGATTAAAGCTAATGTATAGCTAATCAGATGTTCAAGAATCGACGTGTATGGAGAGCTCTTCGGTTCGATGTCGTCGTAAATCGCCACGATAATCTCCGTCCATTAGTACAGGACAATGATCCTCTTTTGGGGATGGAGCTCAAAATGTTCGGTTCAGGTTCGAGCTCAGCTCCAGTAGAAAATCGTAATGACGTTTGTGATCGTGATATGGCCCATTTGTTTTGGTCGGGACTTACTCGGCTGTAATTTGAATAATGAATTAAAGATTTTCAATGTTGGATTTGGAAACGAAGCATCGCTCTTTATATTATAGAGCCACGACCTCTTTTATGTAGTCGCTGATACTGGGTTTAACCAAGAGATGACGTAATTGCAACTTTCTAGCCGGGTAGTAGGTAATTACACTAACGCTGGAACTCGGACTGAGATTAAATTAAGTTGAGAGAACTGATTCGGAGCACAAGTCTTTATTTGAATAGCTAGAGAGTAAATTACAATCATTCATGAAAGGACTTAATTAGGTCATTTATTTTTCATAATATTTTCGCAGCAATCCGACTTTTAATATATTTATCAAATTAAAATAGTAGCTACGTTATGCTAATCAGATTTTCCAAATTCAGTAAATCATGCGAAAATGTGTAATATCGAGATTTGAAAATCATTCAGAATAAACCAGACAATACGCCTGTGTTTGGAAAATATAAGTTACTGAGCTGTAAGACAATATTTTGGTTCCCTAGGACTAGTAACATAGTGATTAATCAAGTGATGATTCTTAAATACAATAGATTGGGCAGAAATTAGTTGGGTTATTTCATGACAGAATAATATGCGAAAAAATAACTAATTCAATGCCATATTAGTAGTATTTATTCTGTGTTTGAAGTCAGTTAGTCATAGGTGCTTCAAGTCCACATATGAATGAGAGGAAGATCACGGTTGTTTACCCTTTTTTCTGTGTAGTATTAAAAATTAAGTATAACAACACTGAAAAAGCGAAATGTTGTCTCCAGTTTCATGAAATTCATTTTGCTGTGCAACTGCGACGAATTATTCATAGAGGTTGCCGGAAAGAAGCCACGAAAAGATACATTTCTCGCACTGCACATGCTCTGATAGATATGAACATATTTACAAACATGGCGAGAACTTATGGAACATTGGTCACATCGACCATTTGTGGTAAAGGCAAACTTTGCGAGCTTCACTCTTTTATATTCATATGTACTCTCATATTTGGCTGTATTACTAAGCATTATAAATCATTCGTTTTGTCCAACTAATGTGATCCCACCCTGCATATTTTATGCAATATCATTACATTTATGAAAGAGGCGTATATTACTAATATCAACGTTTGCTGATGCTTGTGGTTTTAAACGTATTATTTTTATCTATAAATGAATCAAATTCAATAAATATACGCCCCCTTACTTCATTGGAATACGTGAGTATTTTCCTTTCCTTTTTTACAAGTCGTTGCCAAACCTTACTTCCAAACTTCGATCATTTTCCATTCCATACCTGAATTAGTTTCCTCTTCAGTGAGTACTTGGAAGTCGTAATGCTTCATTGCCTACTTGCCTCTCCTCCAATAGAAAACGCATCCCTTACCTCTTCTACTCTCTAACAAGCCGAAACGCAGAACCAAACAACCTCTTTAAAGGAGAAAAACTCCAGCGAAAGGAAGACATCCCGAAATCCATCCCTCTCAAATTTGACCAATTTAGATAGAGAGAAAAGCATCACAATACCTCTAACGAAATAAAGACTGCTGTAGGAAGAAAAAAAATGAGTAAAGGAAGAAATATACCAGACCTCAACCCGAGCGGGAAAAAAAGTAAAAACAAACGATACCTCAAGTACTTCTGGAAAACGTGACAAAATCAAACAATTCCATACTTTCCTCTCTCCTCTGTTGGATGCATTTTCTTTTGCTTTTTCCTCTGTGCACACATATCTCGTTACAGTTGCAGTATCGGTAGAGGAGTCGCGGGTGTCAACATCTGAGACTGTCGTCTTCAAATAGCGAGGTTCAGGAGAGACAACATCACAGGGACTGTCAACAGTCCTTCCTGTGTCCCGGTGTTTGCTGCGAATGACAAAGGTCCTTTTTGCTTCTTTTGGGGGATGTGGACGGAGGGGCTGAGAACGCAATCAGTCCACGTTCTTTATTTGCTGTTGGATTGGGAGAAGTTGGGGTAGGAGACGCACTCAGATGGAGTTTTTTCCACAGGCTTTATGTCTCCCTCTGGGATGACACATATCCAGCTGTTTTGTTCAGTTCTTCTCTCTTCCTTTTCTTTTGCTGGAGCGGGCTGGTTAATTTGATGGACCGGAAGTAATGGCAGGGTAAGAAACGGTTTTGTGGGATGTTTGAAGGAGATAAATGTAATGGTGAAAATGACAGAGGTGATTCTCGCCACTGGTTGAAATAATGTACGACTGCAGACGATAAATTTGGTGGCAAATAGATGGAGAAAACAACAAAACAAATTCAAGGCACTTTAGTGAGATTGAAAGATTGGAAGCCATATTTAAGCAGCGAAATGTGACAAATTTCTATGAACTAAGATCAAACTTGCTACTTCTTTGAGAATAAAATATTTAATCATTTGTAGGTGAATGCACCATATTATGAAAACTGCATGGAAAAGGCCTAAATATTGAAATTCAAAGGATGTATTCATATTTTGTATAATCTGGAGCGAATTCATCTTTTTATTCACTATGATTTTTTCACAAATAACTTATCGTATGTGATTACAAGATATTCGAGATCAAGAATCGTATAATTTCGAAAGTAAAATTCAGTAAATCGCCTTGTCTTAATAAACAATTTAAATACTGAAAGCATTTCGATAGCTGCAAATCTAAGAAGCTAGGGGTTGAAATGTGATTTTCAGGGCCTGACTTTGACTGTTTTTAAACATAAATTTGTGACGCCTGGTTTGATATATCTCACCACAGTTGCATTCTCCCACCATATTTCATTCTCATACGCTTATGAAATTAGAAGAGGAAATGGTGGAGAGGGTATTTTCTTTTCCTTATATCACTGGATGAGAGTGACCTACCTTTTCCTCCCGGTTTCCCGACAAAAAAATTTCATTATATATAAATAAGCGGAATATAAAATTATGTAACTTCTTTAAAATTTTAAACCGTTTGCTGAATGGTAAAGAAATTCCCTTTATATTTATGGTAAATCGACGATTGTTAACTATCAAGTCAAGTAACGAACATCGTCTTTGAAGAAATTATGTTTAATAACAGATCACTCATTTTTATTCAAACGGCAAACCAATTTGGCAACCAAATAAATAACTAAATAAAAACCAAAATTATCTTTAGAATGAGGTAATTTGTTATTTGTGTTATTACGTCAAGTCCAGTAATGGAAGAAGCCCTTTCAGCTTTACAGAAGCATTTTTTTTAACTTTTCAGAAAACTTTTCACATTGAAGTGTCAACCTAATTACATAAAATGTCAAGGAGAGTTTATTGATTGCTACACAAAATGTCAGGGAATTAATATTTAATAACTAATTTTTTTCTCCCATAGCAGCTTCTTCGAAGCAAAACTAACAAAACATTTCAAGAGTCTTTACAGTAGCGCAAAAGTGCTTCATTAAAGTCCTTATTAGGATGGGTAATTTATTCTACTCACAACATCGATATTTATATCCTGAAGTTGTTATTATCGATTAAAAAGCATTTCGAATAAGGACTTTTTATAAATGCAGAAGTTATATAACTTCTTTAAACATTTATAGTAATTTTGTAATATTAAGAAGTTCTTGGAATTATCGAATTTTGCTCTTTTTCAGGAAGACTTTCACTAGCAATCCGTTTAATGCAGCAAAAATCATTTGTGTGCTACAGAAAAATAAAATTCTGAGAAGATATAATTAAAGAGATTTATTTCAGAAATCTATATATAGCAAAAATATAATTGTTTGTGGTTCAGAAGTTTAAACTATTTTTAAAAAGTATTTTTAAAATAATATTATAATTCATAAACTTATATGTCCGAAATATATCATTATTTTAAGGTATCTAACTAAATACCAGGATTAATGATTTTGATATGTGTTTCATGAAACTTTTAGACAGTTCCAGGGTTGCTGTCAAGGATTCTGGTTATGATCAAACATAATTTTGTGGCGAAGCCATTGTAAGTATTTCTACCTGGGTAAACTAAGTAAGGCATCTGTTTGCAGTACTTGCTGCTTGATCAAACACGCTTCGTTTTTCTTAATATTTCTATTTCTTCGCGCAAACTTAAAGTGGGTTTAGCACAAAAACGCATTTTTACTATGTTACAGGGAAGCAGTTTATTCAAAATGAAATTTCAGCATTTAGCCAAAGGATGGATTACATATATAATCTGCAATCCTTTGACTTTTAGTAAAATAGTGTTTCAAAAATCGCCTGGTGGGCGTAAGTGAATGCAGTCCGACAAGCAGGATAATAAAAAATACAGAAGCTTTATTCCACGAAAATTTTAGCAAGAACACTAACGTATCACAGGTAACAAAACTGAACAGCAATTGTATACAGGCTTCCCACTTATATCCGTTACACCCCCTTAACTTCTAAACGGTGACAGCTTAGGCCATAGAGTTGGTGTCTAGGTATAGTAAAAAGGCTATGCGCTGCTCGATGAGACAACTTACAACGCCATCTATTGGCAAACTGTCCCATCTCGAAAACAGTACAAGATACGGGAAGAAGGTCAATTACAAAATTGTAGAGCGTCTTCGTTGTAGTACAAAAAGATACCTTGTGCACAATAATAGGAAGAAATGAACGTTTAAAGTCCATATCTGTTTGTTCTCGACTTCCGAAACTGTGACTTCTCTAAATGGGTTAAAATGAGAAAAAGCAATTAGTTATCACAATATACCTTTATTTTCGGTGTTCAAAGTGCTCTCCGTCATCTACAATGCAGATTTGAGTCCTTGTTTAAATATCACTTTGCACACGTTTTAGCATGTAGTTGGTGCGCAAACACAAGCAACAATAATACGTCCTGCAATGTTGGCGGAAAGATCCATACAGCTGCTCTTTGAGTTACTTCCACAAGAAAAAGTATAATGGGATCATTTTTTGCCCGAAAAATAACATTTTCTCCCTTTATTCGTGTCATATGCCGTTAAAATTTCCGAAAATGCGAGCAAACAGATGCACATTTTACACGTTTTGTTGTTAGCATTATTGCACTCAAGGTGTCTTTTCGTATTAAATCGAAGACGCTCTACAATTTTGTAATTGACCTTTTCCCCATATCTTATACTCTTTTCGAGAAAGGACCGCTATTTCCAAAATTTGACAATATGTCGTTATAAGTTGTCTCAGCGAGTAGCGCATAGCTTTTTCACTATACCTAGACACCAACTTTAAGGCCTAAGCTGTTACTGTTTAGAAGTTAAGGAGGGGGGTATCACGGATATAAGTGGGAACCCAGTATATTAACAGCAGAGACCACCAATAAATCTCAGACGCATCACTTTCAATAGCGCTCAAATGTTTATCAGCTCACTAGCTTCATTGCTGATCAAAATTCAACTGACTGACTCTTGGTTTGAGAGCTTACTTTTATACCTTTTCAACAGAAAGTGACGTCACGTAGTGATATTTAGAAGTTTTATTGAGATTTCACTCTCCTAGTAAAGATAGGACTACAATTCATGATTTTTCTAGAAAATTCCTTTTGTTGCCAAATTCGCCAAATTAGTCGC
Organism: Araneus ventricosus; assembly: GCA_013235015.1. NCBI lineage: Eukaryota > Metazoa > Arthropoda > Arachnida > Araneae > Araneidae > Araneus > Araneus ventricosus. The sequence continues at coordinate 694,227 of BGPR01000105.1, read as the reverse complement.
CAAGTTGACAAAATTAGCAAGTCAGGGGAACAACTTTACAACTTCGTAAGAACAGTAGAAAAAAATCGACCTCGAGATTCTAATAAATTTTGAGAGTTCAGACATCACTAAGTTTTTAAAAAGTAGTTTTGTATTTAAGTTTGTCTGGGTACATGTATGCGAACAAAATAACTCAAAAAAGCAACTACCTGTGTAGGTTATAAAGACTGTTGCCAGCTGCATTTCTTCGAAATCACTGCTACGTTTCTAAAATATATTTATGCTCACTCATTTTTTTGTTCATTTCGAAGTGCTTCTTAAAATCCAATTTTTCTACAAAGACTATTAATCTGTTTATCTGTTTATCTGCATTAAAACAAGAAAAAATGCCGAACAACATTTATTTCATGATAATATGTTCTAAATATTTTGCTGTAAACTTAATAAAAAATGTTTTGTTTCAGAAGAAAATTTTACAATTAAAAATATAAATGATTGCAATAACATCTCATATTCGTGAGATAAAATATAGGCAAAAATATAATGTATATTGAAAAGTAAAATCTTAACCTAAAAATATTGCTTTATTATGAACAATATCTTAACCTTTTCAGGGAATAATGACTGCTTGGTATTTTAAAAGAAAAGGAATAGCTAAAAACTGTTCTCAAAACGCTTCTTTTTAATCCCCAAGAAAGGCCATCAGATCTAAAAATATCCTAAATTATCGCCAAGATTCCATCAAGACAGAGAAATTTTATCAAAACATTGCTACATAAAGGGAAAAGACCAAATCCCTTTACGACGCCAAGAGAGCCATTGGCGACAGAGTGTTTGGTTCCAAATGCACTTTTCATTAACATCCAGTATATTGGCTCATAAACAGCGAAGTTACGATCGTGAATTCGACTCCCGCCTTGCTGGGTTTTAACACAAGGTTACGGTTACAATGAAGGGTTTTATGAGGCGCTAGAAAGTACTAATTTTTGGGCAGGATGATGTAGAGGTGGAAAGAAAAGGGTTGTCTTAAAAACACTGGCCAACAAAGAAAAATGCTTTAGTGCCCCATTGATCTGAAAACTCTCCCCACCTCTTTTGGATATGGAATTTAATTAAAATTAATGCGCTCATGAATTATGTAAGTTATATTAAATTCTTGGAAGAAACCGGTCTGAATCGATATGGAGTTGATTAAAGAGAAAAAACCTATTTTTTGAACCGCTAAAGAAGGGTGAATGTCTGTGGAACTTCAGCAAGATCGGGAAAAAAGTGTTCTTCTACAGCTTGACGTTCTCTCACGATTTTGTATTTGGAACCCAAGTTTCCATATCACTTTTACTTTTGCTGTTATTATGAGTTTTGTTTAAGTTCTGATTTTTGTCTTTTCCCTTCCTGCGCATTCCGTATGCTGGGAAGTATTGATGCTTTATATTGCATACTATTTACAGTTTAGTTTAGTTAGATTAATATAATATTTTGAAGTTACATGTGAGCAATTTTTGAACCGACTTCGGAATGTTTATATCAGATGATGTGGACAACATCTGAACCGGCAACTCTTCTCAAAATTTAATCACCACATAAGCTAGAAGCATTATCTACGACGCCTTTAATGCACATCAGATTCGATTACAAAATGGCAATTTGGGGGAATCTGGTCTGAACCCACGACTCTACTAATAATCCATTACGATCCTCTTCCACTTTGCATGGTCTTTTGGTCTTTTCATCAATTAATTCTCTATGATATTCCTCTTGCCAATCTTATACGACGGCATGATACCTCGTTTCATATGAGAAATGCATCTGTAGATTGCATCATATTTAACAACAAATATGACATATGTTACAGTGGAATATAAGACATCAGACATATGGTTAACGAAAATATACACGTCATCTTGCATCACATACCCTATCTCACATCATGAGTTAAGTATTCCATTATTGTCGTGGCATGTATAATGTCAGTTACTTATTACTGTCTATTTCTTGGTATCTGTTACTTATTTTAGCTTTCAAAGGTTCCTATCGGTCCTAATGTCACAATAAAATGGAAGATTAATCTGACAAATCAACAGTTGAATACCGATGTTTACTGACGAAGATGCAAGTTTGCCTATGCTACGCCCGGCAATGGTAAAAAGCAAATCAACAGATCAATGAACCATAAGGAAATGAATTACAGAGGTTTAAAAAAATCATCTTCAGGGAATTTTTTGGGTGATCTTTATTTTTTTTTGTCTGTGCTAAATCTGAAACTGACTTTCTTTTTCTACCACACTCCACAATTTTCTTGCAAATTTTGTTTGGATTTATAAATTTTCACCAAAATAAGAAGGAAATTTTGTTTTGATAAAAAATTAACAAATACAAAAACTTTTGCATTACAGTTTAAATCACAAGTTCAACTGTATCCACTGCCTTTGTCAATGGAACCGTTTTTCCTTCATCTTCATGCTTTTTTCTAGAACATTTTCGTGTTTGTGTACTTTTATAGGTATCCTTCATATGTATCCAAACTTATTCTGATATGATAGTATCCTTCCTTCTTCTTTGGTAATATATTTCCATGTCCTTTGAATCTTAGTGAAATCTTAAAGGTATTTGTCCTTGTTCCTTACTGAAAGATCCTAAGTTTTCAGGAAAATACTCTAAATGAGAATGCAGAAAGATGAACTTTCAACATCCTTTTTAGCCTTGCGCCTTGAGACGAATATCCTTTTTTATGGGTTTACATAAACCAAATCCTTGTAATTTCCGAAAACTCTGTGAATTCCATCTTTGATTGAGTCTAATGTTTCCTTTTCAGTTTCTTCATAGTGTCTGTAAATCAAAAATTAGGCAGTAGTCTTCTTATGTCTTCCCTCCTTTTATTTGGTCTCAGGCAGTTTTGGAATCGTGGAACAAAGCTATTTCAAGCATTCTCCAACTTTTGGCAAGGCTTTAACCAACTGTTTCAAACATACTACTCTGTTGAGTATTGGTGGTAGTAGAGCCTTTCCCAAAGAGAGAAAGCTTTTGTAACCAACTGTTTTACCGTGGTTCAGTGTATCACAAGGTTGTGAATCAATTTCTTATTACTATGCATCAAAACCAAAATGATGTCTGTTTTTTTTTCCTGAAAAAAAATATTGCCACTTTCCACTACATTATGAAAAACAAATTTATATGTTATAGAATAAAACAAAATATTTTTTCAATCATTTTTTGCATTTAGTTTCTAAAAATGCAGTTTCGGTACACTGGTTTGTGGCGATAACAATGTAAATTCCTCAATTATGGGGATATAAATTGTAATTACTGCCTGTCCGCCACGAGAACTGTAGCCGCCAAAATGTCTATGAGGAGGTTGCTATAGACACAGGTTATCGTGGGAAGAATCCATTTCTAGTAGGTAGAAGTTCATTCAAATGTGCTGCGTCGATTCATTTAGCGCCAAATATGCTATGTATGGTAACCCAGAAGACGAATGATCAATTACTCTTTTTACCACCGCAAACTGACGCCAAGAGTAAAATAAAACTCCGACTTCCGTCAGATTCCTCCTATTCGAAATGGATCTTTCCTAGCATAACCAGTTGCTATAGCGACAGTTGTAAACTAGACATTTTGGCGGCCACAGTTTTCGTGGCGGACAGACAATAACTATCTCCTTCTATATCAAATATTCATATCTAAAGTAACCACTTTTACAGCGTATTAATTTTTTAAACTGCATTGTTCTTTTGTAATTACGTTGCGATTCTCCTCCCGAGACTCCACTCTGCATACAATTGCTGCTAACTCAACAACACAGTTTGTTAGAACATCAAACTCATGAATTTTGTACAGACTTAAAATGTTGAGCTAACTCTTATTAACCAGATGAGGATGATATAGTAAACATGACCGCACTCAAAATTTACGAATTTATGTTTAGTAGAAAATAATCATGCATATGAATCTCATTTCTTGTTTAATATAACAGTTTTAGTTCAACTGGAACACAGAATTATTTCAAAGTATGAGATGACTCCTTTCAATAGATGAATCTACCGCATATGTTAAACTAAGTTGCTAGAAAGTCCTTGAAAGGAATTGGTTTAAAATTTCATAGAAATGGAAGGATGCAGAAAATTTGATAATTAGAACGTTTTAATTAAGCTCGCATTTCTAGGCGTTCAACTTTATTTAAATTAAAACGACGGGATATGTAAATTTGGATAAGCGATTCATTAAAAGTGCAACTGCGGTTTTTGATTAAATTATACTGTGAGATTTATTTAGTTCCAGTGAAATTGTTGTTTGAAGTTATTATCATTAAAACGAAGTTAATTGTTCAAAATATCTCATTTACATTTTCATAAATGTATAAGCAACGAAACTGTTTTCTGTAGCTGGCATTTTTCATGAAATTACTAACATTTTAGCTCATTTATTTATTGTTTGTCTTGCCTTTAACAAATTTTCAGCCTGTTTAATACAAGATGAAATATAACCGGCGAAATTTATTTAAACAAAGAACATAACAATTATATATATGTAATAATCTCACTTAATTTTACTTCAAATTCAAATATTATATATTTTAAAGTCTTAATGTATTCCAAATTCACTTTCCTTAAACTCCAGGTTCGTTCTATTTCCCGCGCTGGAGGTATATTAAATCTCTCGTCTTGGCATATTTATTACTAAAAAAATATTTTAATCGTTTCCACGCGCGCACAAATCGCGAAATCAGCGACTCCTTGACGCCATGCATCTTCCCTAAAACGCTTACGTAATTTAATAAAAATAGCCAATATTCCCTTCACTTTGATCACGTGTTATATTGTTATTCCCTTATCTGAGAGAATCGGGGATTTTCTCAGATAAGATGATATCTCCGCAGTGTGTGTGCAGTGTCAAAGTGTATAAGATAAGTGATATCTTATATACTTTTACTAAAAACTTCAACTAAGATGTTGGTATGTCCGCCACTCTCCAAAATATCTTTATAATAAAGCAAATTGGTTAACAACTCGGCTGTTTTATGACTGCAACAACGAAAACATTATATATATATATATATAATATAAGCTGCCTTCGGCGACCAGCTGGTCACCCGTAATATTAATAATAAATAATAAATACCGTAATATTAACCCATAAATTTGTAATATAGCAAGTTCTTGCTACTGAGGAGAAATAATCTGTCAAATTGGAGGTTGTAGAGATTAAGAGACTCTGCCAAAGTTTTATTTTGGGATAATATCTCAAAAATGGAGGGTGGTGAGTTTCAGGCGACCCTTGATGACATATCTAGGGGTCATAAGCTTCCATATGAAATAAAAATTACCGAAATTGGTCCACTGATTGGGGCTGCGGAGATTATGTGAAGGTTTTTTCCCATAGAGAATGTGCAGTGGAATAGAGTTTCTTCGATTTCTCTCGAAAATGGAGGGTGGTGGGCGAACCTTGATGACATAACTTGACGGCATAAGCTTCCATTTGAAATAAAAATTATCGAAATTGGTCCAGTGTTTGGGACTGTGGACTGCTCATCTGGATTTGCCAGTTATTTTAAATATATAGATGAAACCGGTGGAAGTATTCTCCCCTCGACTTTTTTCTTGCATTTTCAAGACGTGTCTATCTTCATCATTTATTTAAGAGAATCGAGTATGAATTTTAGAAAAGTATCTCTTCCTTTAACCGATTTGGTCCAAAATTTGATAACGATCTGCAATTTTGTTGTTAAGACTAAACACAAAATTCCGTTTCTTATTTTTTTAAATTCGTTGCCTATTGTAGTTACCAGTTTCGCAAGCATATAAATAGACATAATGACAAAGAAGCAATCCGATGATGGATTTACTGGAACATTTGATACACATCAACAATGACAAAGTCTGATTCATCTATAACGTCTTAATTAAGCTGGGTGTCGTTTCGACTGTTGGTGCAATAATGTCTGTGTGGCTGGCTCTTTTAGGCCCATCTCCAATGATGGATCATACCCTTGCAATGGGCTGGTCGTCTCATGAGCTGCTGTCAGGAAGGGTATTAAGCGTTCGACCACAGTGCCCATGTTTTCTGTCGCAGCAACTGGTTATTCAGATACACTGCTCTGGATTCATGCCAGGTCGAGGTGGTTATTATTGAATTACGCATCTACAATCATGATTTTAGAATTATATACTAAATTTGTTCATTTATCTCATTGTATTTTGGAGTTATACATTCTGTTGACTGAGTTTTCCCGAAATGTTTTAGAAATTCACAGATTCAATGAAAAGGCCACATGACAAATTTAATCCATCCAGCTTGTTGCATTTTTGAATTATCAAGTTCACAGACAAAATTCCAAAACTGTGTTTTGCAGATTCAGAGTTGTCCGAAAGATGAAGATTCATCAAATTCCGGTGGTGTAATATTTTCTTGATTACAATATTGCTTCTTTCTATTCCACGACCACGAGAACATTAAATTGTCGATAATATACGATTAATGAATCAAAATGTTCAATTCGATTGGTATAAGAGTTTAAGTAGTATGCAGCGTTGTAAGTTAACGTTTAAAAATAGAAATTATTGCAAAATGTTTAGTTCATTTCAAAAATAAAAAATAAACACTTTTATATAGTTTCTCAGAAATTAATAAATATTATAAAACTGATTAATAATATGCCTCATAGCTTTATAAATTATTTAATATATTTACTATTACATCGTAATAGACGCGAGTGCCAATCTTAAAGGAATTCTTTTCATCACGTGGCTAGGGCGAATTTCTGGATTTCTTCTCTGTGTTTGTCATTTTTTTATGTAGAAACATATGAAACATAGCATTCATAGCTCACAATGAGCTAAACCCGAAGAGTTGAGCGAAATTATTGTAAGAGAATGTGCGCAATTACTTACTAATATGCTTAACAAAGTTTTCAGTTCCATTAGTTAATCTACCACCAGTTCGTGGTATATAATGACCAGCAATTTCACCATTTTCGATATTCTTCGTGATCCTATATTTGTATTTATTAATCTGAGTTATGAAACATTGATGCATGTTATTAATTATTAATATGGTAGATATTCTAAGTGTGAATACAATTTCGGACATTCTATAAAAGTTTATAAATAATTAAATTTCAAAAAACATTTGATGTTCCTTAATGTAGAAGTAAGCACCTTATGTTATTACCAAAAACTTATTTTTAAAACTATCAGTTAGAATGACGAAATATAGGAGGAAAAAATCTGAAAGAAAAAATATGGATCGAGTCTTGTAAAGGTGAATCCTGACTTAAATGTTTGAGTAATAATGAGAAAATGCGTAAAGCAAATAAAAATTCCTACGCAGTGCTACATCTATCATTAAACCAGTTCGGTGTTCAAACATATTTCAATCAGAATATTAAAAAAATAATAATTTTAAACATAAATTTATCTTGCATGACATTGCTTCATATCCGTTACTAACCACAAAGAGCTTCTTCCGCCCAGCATAGACATGCCGGTAAATGACACGGCCACCACGACAAATAATTTGGGCACTGTGACCCTGCATTATAGCCTCCATTACGGGCGGCACATGTGACGACCCTTAAGACAGCAGTGAGACACTTCATCGGTAAGAAGTAACTCGATCCCACATCATTGCTGTATACCACAAGGAAGCGAGACTCTACTTACTTATACGGCAAATTCTCATCAATATATTTGAGAAGCCCCTTAACCCCTGTTTGGTCGGATTTTTTTTTTCGAATTTTGATAGAAAAAAATATTTTTATTACTGAAAATTAATATATGTTCTATCCTGAATTCGAAAATGAAAAGTATTTTTGTCAATAAGCAGTTTTTACTTGACCTACTGGTGGTCATATTTGTGATGTCTCATCCACTGATCACCAGCTTTTCCTGCAATGTATCCACGTTTTACATTAAAAACAAAATACTCTCTGATAATATATTTTGAAATCTATCTATTGAGGTATTTTAGACAAATATCTTCATAAAGAAATTATTTATGATATGTAAAAAAATGTTTTTTTTAAAAAATGGTTTTGCAACCTTACCATGCAAACAGCTTCACAATCTTTCTAGATCATCAGAGCATAAAAACCATAATGAAATCATTTATTGCCGATTATTTTGCTGCTTATTCAGAAATACAAAAAATAATCGCGGAATATAACGAGATGCGTAAGTAACGACGAATTCATTTTGAACGATGCAATTTTTTCTTTTCGTCGCATGACATGAGACGCCGATCGTACGGGCACAAAAAATCTGAACGTATGACGCCGACCATAAAGGGGTTAAGTGGGGAAAAAATCCATTTCTAAAGTGAAATATTTTAAATAGTATATAACACTGGTAAATTCAAATTCCCATTGTATAATTGGGAAAACTACCAAGAAAAGACATATTGCAATAATTAATTTCATACGTACTTTTTGAAAATGCCTTACGTCATTTTATTAATTACCTTTATCTCATAGTATAGAGGCTACTTGACTCACCTCTTCGATCGATTGTTTTAAAGAAGATCTTTTTTTAAGTTTTCAGCAGATTATAGCTTTTATTCTTGCTTTCTTTTGACAGGTTTCAGACAATTCTCAGGATTACAACTACTTTTCTGGGTCTTAAGGTGACAAATTAAACTCTTTCGACAGTTGAAGGAGAATAATTGGCAGCTGAGTGGGAGTATAGCTAAAATACTTTGAGAAAATTCGAATTGTTTGCTGCATTTAGTGCTATAGTAAATTTTATTTTCAATACATTTTATGTTTCCAATGATTACTGTGAAAGTGCTGTCGGACCAAGAGTAAAAAAGTAAGGCAGATGAAATACAAAAGTGTCCGTTTTAATTTAGGGTCCCGGTGTTCTTATGACAGCGTTATTACTTCAACGCGTGATGGAACCAAATTCGAAACCCGATTGCATCAACAAAGATCCATCATACACATGCACATTGGTCCCGTAATTTATAGGTGGACAGAAGTTTTTTATAGATGTGTGGCATGATCGCGGCATCTGGCAATATCTCGAGTTGTAATTGCATGCAGATCGGATCCGCTCTCTTTGTGATGTCACCTATCACCCAATTGCGATCAGCCTGTTGGAGTACTTAAAAACGATGATTGCTTCTGTTCACTCTCTTCTTTTTTACTTTCTCGTATACGAAGTATACAAAGAGAAAGTATTGTAATCGTCAAAAAATTCGAACTCGAGATTTTGACGAATCTCCACGTTTTAGACCTTCCTGAGTCCGAAAAACACAATTTTGGAATTATGTCTGTCTGTGTGTCTGTATGTCTGTGTGTGTGTCTGTGAACACGATAACTCGTAAACTATTAGAGATAAAGGGATGAAATTTGGTTTGTGAACTTGAAGCATAATTTGTATGTTTCTATCAAATTTTGGACAAAATCTGTCAACGGGAAGTCTGTCAATCTGTACGTCCGCGGTCATATGAACACTATAACTCAAAAACTTGAATAGCTAGATGGATACAATTTGGTACACAGTTTTATCGTCATGAATGTAGGTCCGTATAAAGTTTTGGGCCAAATCTGTCAAAGGGTTGACTGTCTGTCGGTCTGTATAATCGCATACTTGTTCAGTTTTGAAACTAACTCCCTGCGCATGCCTACTGGTGGCAATGCCTGTGCAAAGAAGAAGGGACGCTCCGAAAACTTGGCAGTTTGCCAAAAACCAATTCTGGCGCGATAAGGAAGCAAACATTTAGGGAGTCTCGCCAGGTCTTGTTGCGCAAAAGAATGCGCAGGGGTTTTGAATTTGTTTTGATGCTTCAAACCACGCGTGGTTCCAACTTTGGTTTACTTGCGACGGCAGTTTATTTGACGTCTTTTATTATTCTAGTTTTCTCTACATGTGTTAGGAGTATACGAGAATGTTTAGGGGAGACCACTCCCGCTGGTTGTATCATCTTACCGCTAGCGTGTTTAATGATGTTATGATTTAATTTAGGATTTTAATTTAGTTGTTATTCTATTAAATTTGTTATTTTATTATCTAGTAGTCTTTCTTTGACTGTGTCACCAGCTCTGTGTTTCTCACAATGAAGTGCTTCTGATATATGTGGAATACAGGCATGATAGGTTGAGAAGCTGAGTAGTGAAGTATTGTGCTAGTTAATAGGAAGCACTTAAGTGTCAATCGTTCTACGTACCTAATACCTCGGAGACTATCCGAGTAAATCTCACCTCTATACATGCTGCTAAGTTAACTTGACCTCGACGTAGGCCTAGAAGTTACAGATGCGTCGTAGAAGTTTGAGAAGAGGATGACTGCTCAAGCATTGCACTCTTTTTACCTGTAGCTAATCAAAGTATGTAAAAAAAGAAAAAAATTAGCATTTTTTTAATTTCAAGAAATATGTGGTTACACAGTGAAACCAATATGAACGATAACGTGCTATTATTCCTCCGAATAATTTATCACCGAATTTAAATTAACTATTTAATTCAGAAGTAAACATGACTGTTCAGGATATTCAACCTTCAAAAAAATTCAATATTACTTTCGAAGATTCAGTTTTAAAAAATATCAATTCGTGCAAGAACCCTCATCATTTTGTTTCTCGTAGAGATCAAAAGCAATTTAGCTCTTGCAATGCCGATATCTTTGTGAATATTAACGGTATTGAACTGGAATTTTTATATAAGTTGGCCTATATGTCCGGCTCTTAAGTTATGAAAGAAAAATTACGCTATGGTTCGCCCATGCGCAGTAAAAATCATGCTCAATGTTTGGTTTCACTGCCAAACTAATGAACGAGAAAGGGTTAAATTGTCGCACTGTATGCCGCGATATAAAATCCATTAGCTGATATACCCGGCGTTGATCGGGGTAGAGATATTTTCAAGTCTAAGTACTTATAACACTTTAAACTTCATTAAACAGTCTTCGTTGTAATGACTTTCACTGATTTTATTTTGCCCTCTCTTGTGTCTCTGACCCCCTTGACCAGCAGTTAAACTACTCTCTTTTTTTTTGCCTCCGTACTTTCAACCACTTCGCAAGACCAACCACTTCCATTTTTCTCTCAACAACAATAAAAACATTTTCAAAAATTAATTAAAATTAAACAAAACTTTGCATGAAAATGAAATCTACGTCATTGAAAAGATAATTTTTTGACCTTTAAGTTGATGTTAAAATGGTTAGTGAGCACTTATTACCCAAGAAGCAATCACCTGCCAAGTTTCAAGTTTCTACTCCTGTGGTTTGGAGGATTTCGTGATGAGTCAGTGAGTGACTTCCTCTCTTATATATATATAGATTATATGATATCTTTATCCGGTTTCGATAATTTTTCGTTTATAACTATGATAATTAGTTCTAATGAGAAGGTAAATGAGTATTCTCTAAGGAAAATTCAAATTGTAATGGGTTAAAAATAGCTTATAAATACAGAATGCATGTGTAATTATTACACATTGCGACTAACGGAGGATTAACCGACCACATTTCAAAATTACACGTCCATTATTTATTACTCATGTAGTTCCAAAATGGACATCAATTATTAGGTATTAATTTAAAACTCTAAACTGAGGAGAAGAGAGCACACATTGATACTCTTAGTAGTAATTTAATTCTAGTAGATAATTATTAATAAACAGATTTTGTATAATTTGAAAATATAATTTTTACAGGAACTTCAAGACAGTATTAATCATAGATTAAGTTCATTTTTCATAATTTCTTTCCGAAAAGTTGACATCTGGATGGCAATACTTAATGCCGAATGAGCTTTTTTCAAATTCCTCAATTGTATATTAAACCTCTGACTGCTTATCCCTCGATTTCCGCGGATAGAAAGTAAGTCTATTTTCTGCTGCATCCTACGATTTTCGCATGATAATGTGCTTACTCAGTACAATTATAGCATTAACTCATATTATACTATTAAAACTTTGTATATAAATAAAAACAACTTTTGTTTAACGGTATTTAAAGATGTTTGCAAACGTTGCATCTAAATAATAATTTTTAAAAAATTGGCCGCAGAAGGTTGATACAAATACAGCAAGAATACCTTGATTTACTTGCTACACTTTCATCACATAAGAAGGTTACTGTTTATAAATTCAAGCAAACAGTTTGTGATGGTGAATAGACGCATCGCTCGTTCCTTCGGAAAGTTAATGCCTATTCCATTTAAAATGACTATTTAGGGATATTAATTTCAAAGTTGCACACATATGTGCTTTAATGTATGAAAGAAAATAAAAATAAAAATGTCTTATTGCTGACATTCAAAAAGTTGGATACATAAGCATCAAGACAGAAGAGAAGCTGCTGATAAGAAATCGAGGTGGTAAATGTATCATGAATAAATATAGGAAATTTCAGATAATATAACTACTTTAAAATGACTCAGATTATTATTTATAATGTTCATATATTTATGTTTGTTAGAGGCCAATAAAATTTGACGAGCATACCCATACAAAATCCAATTCGTCTCATTTGTTTCGTTTTTTAATTATCGTATTTATAAACAGAAGGTATATGAGAAAGGTAAAAATTTGAAAACAATAATCCTACAATGCGCAGTGTCAGATAACCATATCACTGTGTGTTTTTCCATTTAAAAAATAATAAAAGTGTTTTTCAATAATAAAAATAATAAACTATTTTCTTATTTCATTTTTTTCAAGACGAAGAAAAGCTTTTTAAGAAGCCATTAATAAACATCTCATGTTTTTAATTAATTAAATTTTCTCTTTATTTTTGCTATATTCTCTGTAATCGTTTATATAGATTTACACAAATTTTGCAGAAAAACAACAAATAAAAACTTTGAGTTTAATCGCATTGAGCATAATTGAAGCATTCAAAACTTGATATTTATTCTTTCCTGTATGCTTACAGAAAAAAATAAATATCATACGGGCCGCATGATATGCACTTCTTCTAACATATTTCAACATATCTAACATGATTTGAGAAAAAATGTTTTCAAAAATTTTATTCCTTATATTCAAAACATTAATCTTAACTTTCATACTAATTTAAATAAGTGAAAATTAAGGAGCATTTAGAGCGTAAAGATCAAAATTTGAAACATCAATTAAAAAACTTGGTCGTTAAAAAATAAAATAAAATATCTCTTCTGAGACAAATACACTGGAAAGCCCTATTCATCATAATTTTTCAAAGACTTGAAATAATCCTAACAAAAGAAAATTATTTTTACTTCAAAATAAATAAACTAGGATTATATTAAAGTATACCTAAATACCTTAATCCATCAAACTATATTTACCTACATCTGATCTCAAAAATTCAGAAAACGAAAGGCTTGCATTTTCTTTTCTACTTCAACTTAAAAATGTATTCTTAGATTCCAAATGTTAACCTTCAAACATATTCATATTTAACTCTAATGTAAAACTTCAAAAGCGAGCGGAACGACAAATTCCTAATTAAACCATCATTTGTGAAATGGTACGTCAAAATTTTCTACATGTCTACATAAAAATGGCTGCGTGTCCGTTTCTACATGTTTTCGCTACGCTTAAAGAAAAATTCATTGCGTCTCAATTAAGCCCACGAATTAACATGCAGAATTTGGAGTATCTTATACATATTTAAAGAGAAACTCTCGTTTGTTCTAGTAGTTTTACCTGAAACAAGACACAGGATCATCTGTCACAGACTGAATATTTAATATCTTCAGTCAAAATCTCAACTTGGGCGCCTAATCAAAAACCCTCCATTTTTCTACTTATAACATGGCCGCTCCATAATCATCGGGGTGTAAAACGGAAAAGAAAATAATAATATCAAAAATAAAGACATTGACAGAACGCAATTACAAGAAAACACGTTTTAATAATGGATGGGAGGGGGAAAAAAGCTAGAAATTATTAGTTTTCTCCCGATACTTTGAGCTATTTCATTTTCTGGTTTCCATGGGAACCATTTGGGAATAGCTTTAATTGGCACGGACTTAATGCAAGAATGCCATTTGTCGCGTTATGATCATTCTTTACTTTTCGATTATAATTTTTGTGGTTTTGTGCTATTAACGGAGAGTGATTTGGCATGAAATACTTAATTGATCAAGAAAATGAAGAAGAAGAAGAATTCGTTATGCCTATATTAAATTTTTTCGTCTTTTCTTTTGAGATATTATGGATTACTTTTCTGGAAAATTAATGGATACTTTTTTTGCTATTCACGTTGAAAAGTTTTAATGGAACTTTTGAGGAAACTTAGGGTATATAATTCGTGCTTTCTTTTCAAAGTATGATTGACGTCTGTGCTCTTTAATTAAAAATATATATGATCAAACTGTTTGGAATTGAACCTGTTTCGCTTAACTTAGATTTTCGTTTGAGTGTCAGTGCCTGTGCTCATTTCCTCAACTTGAATATAAAATTAGACCTTTTGAAAGTGTTAGAATTTTAACAAGCATTTTAAGTTTGGCTGCAGAAACAGCTTAAAATGAGGTCTAGGTGTAAGTTCCAGAAGGTTGGACTAATTTCGATCTTGCAGTTAAAGACTTCAAACAAAAGAATTAAGCTCAGAATGTTTCACCAAAGTTTGATTTAAGGATTAGGAAGCTTTTTTAGTTTTGGTAGTGGCATTTGGGTATGCTTATTAGCCTTTATTATGGGCGAAGAATGTTTGACTCTTTTTTTGGTTGAAGGTGTTCCTGAATAGCTTCTTAATGTAATCTTCAATTTTATCAATTTCCAGACATTATTTCTCATGTGCCATGGCGCATTTTTCATGATACGCAAAAAATTTTTTTTGCAGAATTTGAATTTTTTTCAGCGCGTTTTTGCTGCAAACCCTCAGATTTGAGCTGCGTATGTCAAAATAGGACGAAGTACTTGTACAGCAGAACTTCCCAAGGAGAGTGTGGAGTGTCTACCAATGGGGAGAATGGGTAAATTAACGTTGTTCGAAGACTTATCAGCACTGTAAGTCGTTTAACCTGCTAATACTCTGCAGAAATTCTCGTTGCCTTGTGAGAAAGCACCCAATGAGCCGCGCAAATAAGGCGATAGTGGCGACTATATAAAAGATTTCCTCTGCAGGGTCTGAAACTGTCCGCAGTAGCCTAAAACGTGTAGACTAAACGAGTAGTAAGAGATCAATAGATATCACATGTACCTTCTTTGGCGACGTCACGAGAAGATAACTATAGTTTCATTTAAAAGTTAGTAAACAGCTTAATAAACTTGATGAATTAATATTCATTTCCTAGTGTAAAGTAGAAAGACGCGGTAAAAAGTTAATCTTCATCCTGAACGCTGTATACCTTTCGGAGCTAATATGGTCTGCTGGTATGATCTCACCTCGTAGCCAGAGTTCGAAACTGGAGTGCACCAAAGATCTGCCGTGCATGTAGGCCTTTCTCCTTTTGGGGAGTATCAGCAGAAAGAAATTAACCAAAAATCATAAGTGGTAAAGAAAAAGTTATGACACTTTTGTTATTTGTTTTAGCGCGAAACAAATATTGGGAGATAAAAGATTCAAAAACATATGTCGTATAATAACTTTTGGTAATTTTACATTTAAAGGCAATTTTATCCTCGTTAAAACAGCATGCACGCTAAATCTGACATCCATTGTCGAACGTCGCCCGGTTGGTGTGGCTCGGAATTTTGGAGAGTGGGAAGGAGGGGTGCCAGAAATAAAGTCACTTAGAAACCACTTAATTTGGCATTTAGATAATACCATAAATCAGGAGTGGGGAAACTTTTTGCACTGAAATGCCTCATTAAATTTCGGCAGTTTGCTAAAGGCCCCACGAGCAGATCTTAAGGATTATTTTTCTGTAATCATTATTATATTACAGACAATTAAATATTCCAATACAAATTGAAAATAATATAACCATATAAGAAACCGGAGAACCCATTCTTGTCATACACTATAACGAAGTCAATTTTTCTAATACTGATTTTGCTTTATCTACTTTCTAAACACATTTAGTTTTTTTTAATATCCAGTTATAGATTGGTTCATTTTATAATTTGTATGAAGTCAACAGATAGATAATTATCAGTATAACTGTTTAAAATTGCATACTTATTAAATATGTTTTAAATACACTATTGATTAAGAAGGAAATTTTCTTCAGTAGCTGTTTTAACGAGGCTAAATTTGCCTTTAAATGTAAATTAACCAAAAGTTATTATGCGATATATTTTTTGAAAATCCTTTTATCTCCCAATACTTGTTTCGCTCTATAACAAATAACATGAAAGTGTCAAAACTTGTTCTTTACCACTTATGATTTTTGGTTCATTTGTTTTTGTTGCTACTCCCCAAAAGGAAAAAGGTCTATTAAACTTCAACTCCTAACTTTTTACAACCTCTCTACCAGAGTCAGTGAGTTCCATCCCGAATATAGTTTGGATGAACAAACATAAAACCAATTTTCAAAAGATTGGCTTTTCTTTTTGTTCTGTCCTAAGAGCTTTTATTTAGGAACATTGATCAAACTGCGAAAGAAGAAATAGCTTTGCTTTTCCCACAAACATAATATCCCAAACGTCAAACATCCCCCTTTTCAAACCCAAACCACAATAAAAACATAAAAATAACACATCGAAAACAAAACACAAAAAAGAATAAAATGCCACACTTCTTCTTTCCGAAAACAAAAACAGTACGACAGATAACAGAATACAGCTTCCGCAATAAAAGCAATTCCCAAAGAGTGGTTTAGGGCACGTTTCTGGCGATTTTTATACGCAGTTCGTAAAATCAAACTTAGGATTCGCATAATCGAGTTATCGAACTCATTTGGGATCGTTATTCCTGACCTCTGGCTTCATAAAAAGTAATTACTGGGGAATTTTATAGAATTTTTTCTTTCGTCCTTTATTTGGAGAGCTCAAAGCAAACATAAAACGGAGGAAAAAACATGGAATCTTTAATCACGTTAGCTTTGCGATTAGCCTTACTATGTTGCAAAAATGGGTAAGAGGTTAAATTTGTTTGCTAACTTCTCGATTGTTTTATAACTTGATCATTGGGTTATTTGTTTTGAGGATTTGGCAAAAAAGATGGTCTTAACTTATTTCGATGGAGGAAGTGTCCTTTTCGCTAAGCGTATCTTCTGGTCTAAGCTTTGAGTGATCAAATTTTAGGATTTGTCAGTGCTATAAATTTGCATTTACATATTTGCATATGGACAAATAATATGCATTCCATAAATTTAATTCAAATTAGAGAGAGAGAAAACATAATGTGTGCTTTCATTGTTTGAATAAATTTTCTGACAAAAGAAATCACAATAGTATAATCATCTTTAACCCTGTGAGCGCCCAATTATTTTGAACTTTTAGCTATCAGGTTAGAAATCTTAGCTTTTAAAGTTAATGAATCGATCTTTTTTGTATTTAATTATATCTCTGAAATCTTAAGAATACTTTATCCATGATTGTTTAAGAAAATATAAATACGAGCTATGTGCTTTTGAACTGAACATAAAATCTGAAAAAGACGTTTGCGCCGCTCGGAGGGTTAATGTTGTTGAAGCAGAGATAGATTATAGGACACTGAGATAGATTGTATACAGGACAGTATATATTGTCTGCTTGAATACCTAAGCAACTTCGAAAACATTTGGTATTTCGATATTCCTAGTTCAGTCAAATTCATTCCCCGTTTCGAAACAATGCGAGAGCTGTTTTGGAATGTCCACAGCAATATTGAACCGTAGTCAAATTACAAGAACAAAATTGTAATAGGTTTCAAATATAACAGTTTTTCTTTGTTCATTATGAAAACCATTTCATGAGCAAATGAACCAAAATTAAAATTCCATCGATAAATTAAGCATTATTCATCGTTTCATAGGAATAACAAAAATAAAATCACAGAGAAAATTTTTTTGTTTATATTATTTTACGACAGGAAGTATTCCGCAACTGGATATTAAAGCTAATTAATATATTGAAAGTCAAATTTGGCAAGAAATATCACATATCTAGATTTAATAACAATAAATCTGTCTCACAGTAAAAGATCATTAAATGACTTTATTTAATTCTGTTTTTGTGTTATTGCGAGATATTGTGTAATCGAAAGTTATAAATATCATCTTGTGCTATAGAAAAACAGTTTGTATTACATTAAAACTTATTATGTGAGAAAAGTTCATTTTCGTAGGAGAAAGTAATTTTTTCCTTTTGCAATTCTTGGGAGAATTCCCGTTATAATTTTCTAAACACTGAATTTTAATCCTTTACCACTTCATACGTAATTTTATTATTCATACAGCTTAAAACTGGAAGTTTTCCTAATTTCCAAGAATTCTGTTGAAAGAAAACGAGTGATAATGCAAGAATAATCATAATAATGCGACAATAATTTAAAGGTCTTAGCATTCTGGAATAAAATATCCTCCAGACAATCATTAATCAAAAGGAGTAATCATTCTGTCTGGGATGAACAATTTGTTTTTACAAATGGAATATAAGAATTTTTGAAGCTCATAGAATAATGGTATTAATTTCCCTCTTCGCTATGAAATGTTTATATATTTTAATTATTTTGTAGTCAATAAATTTTATCTAAAAATTGATTTTATAACTGGGGGTTGTTTCTTACTTGGGCATTTTATCATGACTTTAACTGCTTCTAACCGCTCGGCACATTTGTATTTTAGTAGAATACAAATTTAATCTTTCGTCTGGCATAGCATGGTAAAAAATGGCTCTTGCGCCAATATAACATAAACCAATCAACTAACTCCGGTTTCATATGTTTTCTAAAGAGATTATAATATTTTTTATTATTAATCAAAAGAGTTTGCATCGGAATTAGTTACTGTCAATTTGCTGAAAGATGAAAACTTTATAGCTCCATCTTTTACATATTACATTAACTTCGCCTTTAAGCAATATTGGAAATTTAATATTTCATATGCTGCTAAATTTTAATACTTTTTATTCAAAACATACTCTAACTTTCAGCTTTTAATACAGTCGCATTGGTCCGTTGGCAGAGTTTCGGTATACATTTACATTCCAATATTCATCGAACTATCGGGGTTGAATCCAGTTAAAATTATAACAGTTCGGGTACATATACTTCGTATGCGAGAAATTAAATATCCGTAAGAATGTCTTACAACACATTAAATTGAATTAAAACAATGTCGATAATGCCGCAGGACTTCAATCTTCATAAAAAAATTTGAAGTATTTCTTGGGTTGTATATATTTTCATTTGAATACGAAAATCTGGCAAAAAAATTTAAATATTTCAAATATTAGTTATGACTTATTCGAGCCGCGAAAATATGTTTCATTTTTATGCCTGTTGCATTTGTACTTGATCCAATAGTTTTGCACACAATTTCATATTCGTTCCCATAGATCTCTTCGCTGTCCGTGTTTAGAGAAAAGAAACAATTTCAGGCCCAAAATATTGATTCATTTTTCGGGCGAGAAAGAAAATACATTTTTCACAATTTTGGATCTGTTTTATACTTTAAAATCTCAAGCAATTGGATAAAAGAAGGCAAAGAAACAAAAAAAAGTTACGCGAGGATCATAAATTTAAAGGTATTCATCCGGATTTTCGAAATTTACATAACTGCCTCGTGAAACATCTGTAATATAATATTAATATATATGTGCAATAACATATGGGTAATATAACAAAAAGTAACCAGAGAATCATAAATTTAAATTTAATAACCCGAATTTAGAAATTTGCATGACTGCATCGCGAAATATGGGTAATATAATATTCATATTATGTGTGAAATATAATATAGGTAATATAATATTCATATTATGTGTGAAATATAATATGGGTAATATAATATTCATATTATGTGTGAAATATAATATGGGTAATATAATATTCATATTATGTGTGAAATATATTATAGGTAATATAATATTCATATTATGTGTGAAATATAACATAGGTAATATAATATTCATATTATGTGTGAAATAAAATATAGGTAATATAATATTCATATTATGTGTGAAATATAATATGGGTAATATAATATAACAAAAAAGCAACCAGTGAATCATTAATTTAAAGGTAATTACCCGAATTTCGAAATTTACATAACTGCATAGTGAAACATGGGTAATATAATATTCACTACTCATTTTCATATTATAGCAATAGAAATATTTGGTGTTAATTTTTTGCAACAAGAATTGAATTAAATCATTTTTATAAAGGTATTCGATTATTAAAGCAATATGAAGACTATTATTTTCTGGAGAATCTGAAGACAATATAAGCTGGTTGTAGTTCTGAATAAAATGAGAGTCCGGCTGTATTAAATTGTAATTTGCAGTTGAAATCTTGAACTTACAGCCCCGGGATATATCTCGTTATTTGGAATGGTGATCAGATAACGAGAATGAGATCATATCTGACCCGCCTTCCTAAATTCATAAACATAAAATTGCTAAAATTCATATACGTACGAAATACATATATTTTGATTTACAAAATTCAATGGTTAAACGATGGTTATTTTCAACATTTCATTTTTTCAGATGTTTGTTATTTTAATAACTAATCGGAATAGAATTTTCCCAAACCATATTTATAACAAAATGCACACTTTGCATTTAAAACTACGAAAGGATGTATAAATAAACACATGATTATTGTATGATGAGTAAATACTACAATCACTTTTCTTTAAAATATACATAATTGGTGAAACTTTATTTTTTACAATTTTATGTATTAATAATTAACAAAAGAAAACTGTTAGCCAGTCGGTTATTCAGAAATGAAAAACACAAAAAAACTAACACACACGAAAAATATGTGAATTTAATCGTTGAAATATGCATTTTTCTGGAAAATTAAAAGTTTTTAAACACCGTGTATCAAATTTAGTGTTGAAGCAAGCATTATTTTTAAAATTCAATTTTAAATTAAAACATGTATAATCCAAAATTTTTATATGTTAAGATTCAGAAACAATTTTTTAGTTGTCTCTATTATAAAAAGTGACAGCAGTTTTCGAGAGCGCACAAAAGACAAACTAATGCTGCAATAATACGTTTGCTGAAAGGTTCATTATGCTTAAATAGCAGCGACGGGTTTCGGAACAGTTTTTGTAAAAAAAAAATAAATAAAAAGTACACATTCTCGTTTTTTTATCCTATTCATGTTTCTGCAGAGAATGAAAAATAAAGCTGGTTGCATAATGATAATTTTAAATACATGTATAATAATTATCCATTCTGTTCTAAATTTCACTTCCTACATTTAAAATATAGAGGACCTTACTATGAGCTCTTACAGTTTGTTTGAGTTTCTAAAGCAATTTTCAGTAGAGAAAGTATTTTAGAACTCAATACTCTCTTCTCCAAAGCTTTTCCTGAAATTAACACCTTTCACGTCAAAAGAAGTACTCTCCACAGCTCTGTTGGTGAGTTATAAGAAATTGCTTCCCGTTTTTTAAACGATGCGCATTTAAACACAAAAGAACTCGAAACATAAATCATTTCGAGGATGGTTGAAAAATACGCATCTAAGCGAAGCACATTTTAATGCAGTTCCTAAACATTTGCCTCCTATCAGAATGTCCTGGAAACGCATAACTTCCTCTAATACTAGACGGGAAATAAAAGCAGGGCACGCCATCTGCAAATTAAGTTTTCAATTTAGGGAGGAATAAAAAAAAACTCCTGTTCTTAACAAAAAGCTTTTATGGACTTCGCTCTGGAAAAATTGGTTTCTAGAAAATATTTAAAATTTTCTGCCACGTTATAAGATTGATAGTTTAATAAAAATCTGTGGTAAGGTCTGTGCCGAGTAAGTAATGAAATAACCATCTTCATAGTTGGATCTTCTCTCTTTATGGTTAGCTTTATGTTCCTTTCAGAAATGTGCTTGCTTTCATCACATTGTGAAGTTGCAGCGCTAAATTTTCATCTTGGTGCTCAACTCCTGAATAAAAAGTTATTAGCAAATGCTTTAGGCTTATTTGTTTCCATAGAGTGAGTGAGCTTTTATATATAATGATGAGAAAACGTGCATTGCAATTATTTTTTCTTTTCCATGGAATAATTCTATCTAACGGCAGAAGAAGTCTGTCTGAGTCAGAACACAAAAGAAACATCTGTTGTCGTATTACTATATTTTTTAGCTAAAAACGGTTTAAATTTTAACTTAAGTTAAAATTAAGGTATCCGACTGGTTTAAAATTGTCGTTTTTGATGAAATTGTCAAAAAAAATTATGACTTAATTTTGTAGCCTGTTTAATCAGCTTTCTAAAACTGTCTCACTTTTTACTCTACGTGAATTACAAATGGAGTTACAGCTGTTTTATTATCGAACTGCAAGCATTATTTTACGTTGCATGAAAACTTTAAATGTGTTTTCTGAGAAATGATATTTTTGAAGAAAACTGTCGACAGTAACAGTGATTTCTCAAAAAGTTATTCAAGTATTGATATGAAATTTCCTGAGATTGTTTTCTGTAATATGCTTGATGTTTTCCTCTAAAAACTAAGGTCAATTTTAAATTCAAGTATTATTTTCAAGTGCTTAAATGTAAACGAAAAGCATTTTTTATGAAAAATTACCAGTTTAGTAACTATGTTCAGCTATATCTCAAAATTATTTTTAAATACAAGAAATATTTTAGAGCATAACACAGATAACTGTCGTAAAAATGTACTCCTACAGGTATTTATGCATATTTAGAACATGATTTTGTCTATGGTTGTTATCGTAAGGCAAATATTTTAGTCATTTTTTTCAAATTTCTCAGGTTTTTTTTAAATATTATTTTAAAAGCCTAATTTTACAATATTTTCATAGTCTTAAAACATATGCAGTTGAAAAATGACATTAAAAATATATATATAAGTTATTTTTCAAAAAAATGTCTCCGAACACAGTCGGATACCTTAAGTGATTAATAGATTATTATGGTCTTCAACACCGCATAGCTATAGATTAAATCCATACAAAAATATAATCTATACTTATAAAAGGCAATGTTTGCTTGTGTGTGTGAGATTTCCAGACGAATCTATCGCACTTACAGCCATGAAATGTGGCACACAGGTAGACGTAATGGTGATTCAATGCACCTCGAAGCCAGAATTTTAAAATTTAATCTAGAATTTTTTTATTTAATGTTTTGTGTTGTTTTGAGTCATTTTTGGCACGTTTACGGCTGTAGTATCTTTTCTAATGATCGTTGAAAAACAATCAATGGACCATCGGATAGAACAAATAATTTTCGTTCTAATGAAGTTTGTTTTGAATTCCCAACATAATTTACTGAATTTGAGAAATTTTTAAATTATACTCACTTTTATGGTTATTTTTGATAAGGATTTATTCAAATTCCCGCATCTGATTTTCTAAAAACTCTATAATTTTCATTTGTTTTCAGCTTATAACTGGAACGTTTCTGTCGGATTTAAAACAAGAACGGTTAAAATATCTTATTCCGTTTTTTTTTTAAATTAATTTTTCCCTGATCAGTTCAAGTAGTTTTTTTGCTAGCGAGATTTGACAGCGAGAGTTTCTCCGGACGATCCCATAATGCATTGTTGCTTCCTCGCAGGAAGTGACGTAATATGCTTTTATTCCCATCATTCATTTCTACAATCTGATAAACTGATTTCTTCCGGCGACGTCATTACATTCGCTTCATTGTCGAGAAGAAAAATAAGTGGGGAAATCAATAATGTGTATCTTTTGTTTTGATTTTGTTCTCAAAACTTTTTCGCGTCATTGTGGGCATTTTTTCCCCATTTTGTCGAAGTCCTGCTTCCACAGGCAACGCCTTGCGTTTACTGTTTGTCTACTATAAAGTATGTATCTGAAATGAGTTGAGTTTATACAACAAATAATTCTATAGCTGGAAACACCTCCTGATTCATACAAAACAGTAAACACTAGGCAACATCGAATAGCGGAAGTGTAAATATTCCGATAGTCGTGTGGCTATTTTAGAATATTGCATGCGTACAGGAAGAGGCATGTTTTGTCTTCGTCTTTGCTTCATTTTAGATCCCGCGACTTCTTTCTTTGAAGAAATCTGAAAGACCAAGTGTACACCCACAATCTACAGTACATATTGTAATGTCTTAGAAATAAAAACTGTGCTTTTAAAATATCACAAGACATTTATTTACAGACACAAGACGATACAAATTAACATTTAACATAAAAAGCAAATTTATAATAATAAAATATTTTATGAGTTATCAAAATTAAATTAACCCCAAATCAAATTCAATATCAATCAAATTCAGTATCAATCAAAATCAGTCTGTTACATAAAATCACAAGTGCCGACGTCCTAAACTTCAGCCTCTCGGCTTAATTTCGGTAATTTACAACCATTCTCGTGACTCCGGTAGAAAACACACATTGCTCAACAACATTCACGGCGAAAGGCCCGCAAGTCTCTTCACTTCGTTTCTTTTGGGGAAGGAAGATTAATTCAGGCGAAATAGTTCAATTTTCTTCACGGCTCCAGTGGGATGGGCTAGTGTGGAATATAGCGGGCAGGACGGTACAATATCTGCTGTATGTGAAGTTCTTCTGAATGAGACTTTTGTACAGGTTTGCGCTGAGACTGTGTCATGCTGTTGCTACACGTGCTTAAAATATCTTTAAAAATATCGTATTATAGTTTTTCCAGCCTTCTGCACCATCTGTTTTCAATTTTCGTGAATAATTTCAAAAATTTCTGGGTAAAGATTTATTTTTTTCCAAGTATAATGCACAAAACGGGACATTTCTCTCGTGTCCCGTTCTTTATTTATTGCTCAATTGGGACAGATATTTTTGGAACAACCTGTATATAGATGGAAAGTAAATACTGTAATCTTACTCGTCAATCAACTATACAAAATCTCGTCAAGCAAATAAATCATGACGTCATACATCAGAGGAGAAGTATGTGCATTTAGACAATAGAGGACGAGTATGTGCATTCCTAAAATATTAGAACCTAAACTAAACTCTGAATTGAGTGATTGCATTATTTACTAATAAATTGCAAATAATTCAACAAACATTCTACACACTGTAGCGTCATTGATTATTAGTTCATCTTTATCTAACATATGTATGGGAAAGTGAGGTAAAACCGAACAGCTAAGACTCGAAGGCCTTTTGAGCTAAACTATTCGACATAGAGACTGTTAAATTTTACAAAAATATTCATTTGATTTCATTCAAATCAAATAAAATATCATACTTCAATATATAATTCCTGAAAAGTCATAGTTTCACAACTTTTTTTATAAATGATTTTTTTATAGAAAAGTCAAACCTCCTGGTTTTACCCCACTAGTGGCGTTAAGCCGAGTGCACATGTGAACTTTATGAGAAATTAGGAAAGATAGATTTTCAATGGAAAATTAGCAGATATTTTTATCTTATATGATTAATTTTAAATATTAGTTACAGAATTCGCACTGCAACTTTAGTGGGCCCAGCTAAGATAGTTTCTATAATGGATCCACCCTTCTCATTTATTTAAGATACATTATTATAATATAAAAATGAGCATCCACATCATTATAAATATATCATTATAATATAAAATTACTTCATAATCATGAAAAAACATCATAATACATCATAAAAAATACATTATTATAATATAAAAAATGAACATCTGATGTATTTTTATCGTCTTCATCGGAAGATCCATCATTACTATCTGGCCTGATCTTACGCTACTTGGAATACCCGGTTTTGCACCGAGTGTAGAGGTTATAAGAGTTGTGTGAAATGGAACCACAAAACTATCGGACTATCCTTATTGTTTTATTGGGAATAAATCTTTTGTAAACATGTAATAATCTGGACAAAATATAATTTTTATAATTCAAATGATTAATTATTTAATCCCGAGGCGACTTTTTTCTTCTAGCTGCAATAAAACCGTGAGTTTTTGGGGAAACGACGTGAAGTGGACTCTCTCACCCTGCGTGGCCATTTTCCCCCACCACAACCCCCTGCTATAACCTTCCCTTAAGGCGCACGGACATGGGCTGTGGTTTGCAAGGATAATTGCCCCTCCCCCTATGACGCTTATCTCCTAAGCGATCTCGGAACCACACCTCCCGTCATGCTGAAAGTATTTGATATTGCAGATGGCGCTCCTGCTGTACCGGGTGACGTCAGTGGTGATGTTGTATATATTTGGATGCTTCACAGCGCTCTTCGGATATGTGTGTGTGCGTTTTTACTTGCACCTGCTCACGCCGGCTCTTTCGCCACGTGACTCACCTCAGCCTTCAGCGGATCGAGTTGTTGGGATTTCTGGAACGAGCATGTATGTTGAGTGAATATGTGAATGTTGTTTTTGGTCTGTTGTAAATAAAAGGCATGCTTGTTATATTGGAGGCTCCAGCATATTCTTTGAGATAGTATATGTCCTCACCATCCGCGACATCTCAAAAGAAGGCAACCGCCTCATACCGGCCT
Source organism: Araneus ventricosus (assembly GCA_013235015.1). Lineage (NCBI taxonomy): Eukaryota > Metazoa > Arthropoda > Arachnida > Araneae > Araneidae > Araneus > Araneus ventricosus. Next base: position 667,818 of record BGPR01000105.1, on the reverse strand, counting down.
TCGTCACTGTGAAGAGAAATTTTTAAACCGCCTGGGACCACCTCGCTCGGTATAAGAGGATTAAATAAGGGTAGTTAAGAAACAAAACAACACTAGGGAGTTGACGTCTTAAAACCAATTCACCTACACAGATGCAGTGAATTCAGCAACAATACGGCCACTATAGCCGTTCCTTCTTCTTGACTAGTGGAGTGTAATTCAGAATCTTTCCGCTAGAGAAAAGAAAAAACAGCGGCAGAATCAAGGTTCTCGGTTATACTCCACTCTCCCCTACATGCATTTTCAGATTACAAAATTTTCTTCTCAAGCCTAATGATTGCATACCACTTAATAATAAAATCGCTAAAATTTTTTAACTGAAAAATCGCCACGTATTGGATGGTTTAACAAACTTAAAAGTAAATCAATACTGGGCATTTTGATCTAGTTCCAACAGATATAATCAGAATGAGACGCAACGAGCTGTGAAAAGACAAACACAAAAGAGATCGGCTTGTCAGAAAAAATCAGTATGCGAAGAAATGAAGACCGGTCATTATACGTCTTAAAATTACAAAAACGTAGCATTACGTGCGAGACAAATGCGATTCGTTCTCGCAGGACTACCTAACTAAAAACCGCAAAGGGATATTTAATTGTTGACGCATGGAAATGTGAGAAAAACTAAAAGCTTTCATTTTCCCAAAGTCAACACAGAAACTCCCGTATGCCTCGTTAGTACTTTCATTAGAAGAATTAGTCCTTTCTTAACGGTCTTAAAAACATGTCTGCAATTATTCGGCGTTTTTGAGTCCGTGTAGTGTAAAAACATTGCAGTGGTAGAATAAAAAAAACAGGCAAACAATGACTAAATGAATTTTGAAAGTATGTTTGTTTAGTGAAGCTATTTAGAATTATTTAGGTGGAAAAAATGCTGATAAAAAAAACTTGGTATCCTTAGGACTTTGCTCAAATTAATTTTCTAGTCTTAACAGAGATTTTTTCTAGACCTTAAAGCTATAAAAAATGTTTCGGAAAGTCTAAGTCATTCGACTGAATAAAAATTAATTGAAATATTAAGCATAGCCTAATTTTTTATGTTTTAATTCCTAATTTTGTAAGAAAAACATTCCAAGATCTTTACAGAAATAAATTAAGAGGATACGTGTGAGTGATAATAATAAAAATAAAAAATTATCTGTATAAAATAAGAAAATACAATCAACATATTAAAATATTTAATTTCTAAAATGAATTTCATGTATAAAATATTGTTAAATTTAAATCAATAACACTTTTCTTTTAATGTAATCAAACATATATTTGTATTTGCGAAAGTATTCAAATACATATAATTTTTTTAAAGTTAAATATATGGTGAATGAGAAATTCTTTATATACCATGGGTTTTTCCATTTGTGAAAATTTCTCACTTCAAGATAAAAAATACAAACGTTTAAAATGTCAAAATTCATAAAGATATAAATTAAAATTCGTTATGAAATGAATGGAATAGAAAAAATAATTCATTTCTCCCAATGAATTAATGATTTAGTTATTTTATTTTACAGCTTATGATTACACAGTTTTAATAAAATAAATTTCATTAAATGCATAGCTTATGTTTGCATAGCATTGTTTCATTTTCTTAAAACTGTGGACTTGAGAATACTGTTATTGTGTTTCTTCCACTAACTGTTAACAAAATTTAAGTTTGCTTTGTTATACTATTCGTCATTAGAAAGTATAGAAGGACGGGCATAAAGCTGAATCAAGACAAATACCTGAACCTGTAACGAAATGTGTATATCTTCTCTCAGTACTCATGCGTGGAATTTTGAAACAATACAAGATTTTTTGTGCATTAACCCTCTCATACCTAGCGAGGCGGTCTAAAAAAATTCATCTTAACAGCGACGAAGTCCGGTTTGAGGCGTTTGGCTTCTTTTTTGGGGGGGAGGTGAGGTTCTGAGATCGTTTAGGAGATAAAAGCAGTAGGAGGGTCCAATTATCCTTGCCAACCACAGACCATTTCCATGCGCTTTAAGGGCAGGTTAGAGCAGTGAGTGGTGTTCGGGAAAATGACCACCCAAGTTGGGAGAGTCCAATTCATGTCGTTTCCTCTCAAAATGTCCCGGTTTTAAAGGAGTTAGAAGAAAAAAGTCGACTCGGGATTAAAGAGTTAAGCCTGTATCATTAACGGTCTTCGCTGATATCAGAATGCAAGGGTTCTGATACGCAGATGTGTTAAGTTTGCAACGATTGAGCACCAAATGACTGCTGTACTGAAACCCTTTGCAGTTTCATATTTTTGCAATCTAATAAGTTGACCCCTTTTATTTTGCAAAGGTCATTTTGATTCATCTAAGGAGCCGAAGAATAGTTGAAATGTTTATGGATTCCACGCAATTTTTATGTCAAATTATAAAGGTGATCAATGATTAAATTTTACTTTATAAGACTGAAAATTCGATAATTCGAAATGTAGATCTCAACTCCTCATTTCCTTTGTGGTGCATGGGCCAAACTAGGTCAAGGTTTTCACCCTCTTTATGACATATCACAGGCCGGTTCTAATGTAATCATAACTATTCTAGTTATCGAGTTTACACGATAACATGGAAAAAATAAGTTAACAAGGAAAATACAATACAATACGATACGATACAGTACAGTACAGTTAAATATAAACTGTTAAACGAGAGTTATTTTTGGAATCTATGGATCATGATCGGAGAAACTGTGCAGAAATTTTCCCTAAGTTGTGTCATGAGAATCACTGCAGTATGTAGTTTTCTACTCAACACTTACTTATAGAAATCTACCTAACACTTAGTTACAAAAATTGAACTGCAAAATTCTAAAAACTGAACTATCTGATTGTTGATGCAAAAGGCATAACTATCTAATTCGTAACAGTAAGTTCCAAAGTTAAAAAAAAGTAAAAAATGGAAGCAGAAAATGCAACAGATCACAGTTGGACTAAAGAGTGAATTTCAAAAACATGAATAAATACAAAACGTAGTTTTCTACCTAACACTTTTGTATTACTAACAGAAATCTACCTAACACATTTGTATTACTAACAGAAATCTACCTAACACTTTTGTGTTACTAACAGAAATCTACCTAACACTTAGTAATAAAAATTTAACTGCAAAATTCTTAAAACTGAAATATCTCATAGTTTAATGCAAAAAAATAATAATTTTCTAATTCTTATAAGCAAGTTACAAAGTTGAAAAACAAAAGTAAAAGACAGGAGCAGAAAATGCAACTTAAATGCAACAGATCACAGTAAGATTAAATAGTGAATATCAAAAACATGAATATGTACAGGTTGATATACGTTACAGATAATTTATCTTTTTACTTCTTTCCAAGCATTTTAACCTTTCCTTTGTTTTCAAAGAATATAATTTAAAGAATACATTTCAACTTTGAAGTAAATGGAATTTGACAGATTGTATGTAGTTCTATATTAATAACAGATGTGTAGACATATCTTGTTTGCTCGGGTTGGTAATTTATTATTCATTCAGAGCCAATATGGTTTCCTCTTGAGAAATCACTTAAAAGAACACCTTACAGATTTGCATACAAATTTTACCAAAATTTAAAATGCTGCTAAAAGAAAAATAAAGTAATTTGAATCATTACTCACCGTCTGTTAAAAATGACTGTTTCGTAAAACATAACTGACTTTTCAAAGCAGTTAATAATAAGTGTCTAAACTATTGGAAACTCCAGTTCCTTTTATTTTGAACAACCTCACCTAAGGCATCTCTCTTTATTTTATTCACTTTTGAAGCTTTAACTAATGAACTTTGAGCATCTAACTCGTGGTTAATTGTGTCGTTTCTGTTGACAGGAAGAAACATTTTTACACGTCATGTGCGTTTCACAGCAGGATAGTCAGGAACATAGTCATCAAAGCTTAGCATCATTGATTAGATTCATCTCTTTTTACCGATCGTTAATTCAATTTTCTAATGCAAATTTGTACCGGCTGGTTAATTGCATTTAATGTTTGCTTTGACACGACCAGAAAAAGAAGGTGGAATTACCTACGCAGTGAGGGGAATTAAGGGGTTAAAATAGTATTAATAGCTTCTTTTGCCGAAAAGATAAGTTTTGTAGAGGTAGGATTAAAATTGAAATGCTTGTGAACTTTGAAAGTCATTTGCAGAAACATTGAATGTAGACGATGAGTTCCCAAATTCTTGTCTAAACTATACTACTTTATGGGTATTAAGAGGTTGGATTAAAAACAATTAAATTGTTTTTTAAACTTTGTTCAGATACTGTTAAGTCTCAAGTGATTTAATATTTAATGCCAGAGTTATTCGTACATCATGATGAAGGGATTACACCGTGTCTTTCAGAAGTGGGGACATTTCAGATGAATAAGACATGTCTCAATAATCTTCGGTTTAAGTGTTAATTGAAATCTGAGATCAAATGTTTTGAGTTGCAGTAGTAAAAACTGACTAATTTCTGTGTGACTGATAATAAATTTTAAATAATCTTTGTGCTTAAACATTTTACCAACAATTAAAGGTGAATGAAATTATAAGTAAAGGCTATAAAAGTTAATTTCAGATTACAAAATATTAATATGTATGTTGCATTTTATTCAGTTAATTTGCATGCCAAAGAATTTAATAATAAAAAAGAAAAATTATGCACAGAAAGAAAAGAAAAGTTATGTATGTAAGAGATACAAATTTATAAATAATATGAATTGTATTTATTACAAAACGGTATAAACAGTTTATTTAATTGTAGAAAAAAAGCGAAATTGTATCTACGGCAGATGAAATATGTTTCCTTCTTTGAGAGATACTTAAGCACTTGAGGCATGTATTTTTTATTCATTCATAATATATCCCTTCCTGTTTTAATGAATTCTTATGAAATGAGACAAACGTTCACATAAGTGCTATGCTTTATTTTGTAGCTAAATTATTCACTAATACATGGAAATCAGAAAAATTTTATTAATATTCTTTGCGATTCAAATACATAACCTTTATTGTATTATAGAAAGCGTTCTTACATTTTCTTTCTACTAAATATTCTTTCCGTAAGCAATAAAAAAATGACAATTACATTTCACAAGTGCGTTTTATCCTTTTCTATAATAAATTTAAATACTCGTGTTTATTCTTAGTGAAAACATTTACTTCTATCTTTGAAGAAAACACAATTGCATGTTTTAAATTCCCATAAAACAACGAGATTTCTTAATTTACATTTTCACTTTAAACAAAGTTTCCTTCAAAAGAGATTTCCAAATTGCCATTCCTGGTTTGGAAACAAAAGAAATGTGATAAAACATTTATTATTCGCTAAAGTCAATTATAAAATATTCCAAAGAAAATCATATAAACTCCAGTTTAAAGTGCTTATGACAAATCACCGAGCATTGCAAAACTTTTTTTGAAAAAAGAAGTACAAATTATATTCACGGCATCTAAGACAAATGAGAATTTTAATGCATTCTCTTCATTTAAGAAACGCAGAAAGAAAAGCAAACTTACTATTAACGCAATACTCAATTAAGGTTTCCTCAAAATCCCTTTTCACTTTCTTTGGTGTTTATCTTTCCATTTTAATGGTTGAATAAAACTTTGAAAGAATTTCAACACATCAGTGCATAAACGAGCTTTTGCGCAAAATAGCAACTAACAGGATAATAAGAAAGCTTTACCTTCTCCGAAAATAGCAGATCATTAGCGTTCAGTTACGTATTGTAAATGAAAATGCGAAAATCAAAAAAGAACTTGTTATTTAAAAATATATAGTTAAACAACTAATACAGAACTTTACAATGCAAATATGCTTATACTGTATAACTTGGTCACTGCAGGCTTCTAAATGAAATGTTTTATAAATCAGATATAGAAATCAAAATCACTCGAGAACAATTCTCACTCGAAAAAGAATTTGTTGAAGAAGATGTCTAGATAAAGAATACTCTTTAATCCTCAGCTAGGAAGTAGAAAGCAAATATAATCGTATCTCTACTACATACTATAAAATAAATCAAAAACACATAGTGTATAGAAACTAAACCAGCATGTGTATTAACGAAGACTAAAGTCGTGGAATATTTGAGTATAGTAAAAGCTGACTGAAATAAAATGCGGAAGTGGTTAATACGAAATAACAGCGAAGTAAGAAGTCTACCTTGCCAAAAAGGCAATGTTTTCGCCATTTTCATTGGTAAAACACGTGTATAAAGGTTTGATGAAACAACAAATTAATCGAATTTATTTTATAACAATAAAGCATTTTGCAATTTGAGTTTAAAATGAATTTGAATGATTTTGAACTTAATTACAGGTTGAGAAAATTGTACAGCAATTAAATTGGTATCATTAAAAGATAATTTGTTACAAGGTGATGTAAAATAATTTTCATTACCATAAGTATTTGAGGTTATTGGTGGCAGTATATAAAAATGATTAATTTCGTTATTCAATTAAATAAATAAAATCTAATTCAATTTTAAATCATTTTTTTACTCTATCACAGGTCAGTCACAAGTCAGCTTGGTTTGAAGTGCATAAAGAACAAAGACGAACAAAAAACACATATACTTTCCTCTTTTATATACTAGCTGTTACCCCGACTCGTGCGCAGAAAATTTAATTGCTACTTTTTTTTAAATTTAGAATGTAAATGTTTCGTTAGTATATAGAAGGGGAAGTCAAAAGTTCTGATCGGTTGATAACTACATAATTGGACATAATTTAATTCTGTTACTGTAAAATTACATCTGTACTCAATGGTATCATCTGCTCTGGAATATATCATCCACCATGCTATATGTCATCTGCTTCTACTGTTTAAAAAGAACATAAGACAAAATATACCTTCCTATTATAAAACTCTGACAACTCATATCATATACGTCAGATGAATCCTGGTTTGTTTATTTTGGATTATAGACACGTTTTCGGTAACCTTCCGATTTAAGCAATCCTAAATCTATTTGGCAACTGTATCAAGCCATAAATGGAAAAAGGTAGATTAGTTCGAAGTCTAACCGTTGCTAGAATCGGGTAGCTATAAATATTCGTTATCAAAATCGTCTCACGCATTTTAAAGAGTTTGAACTTTTAAAATTAAATACAATCGAAGGAAAATGTCAGAGAAATAATAGTATCATTGAGGTAAAATTTGAACTTTAGATAGTATAAAAATATTTTTTTGTCGGACGTGTTTTCGCCAAGTTACGGCGGAAAACGATTTCGATTTATTTTCTAATTAGCGCTGTTTAATTAACTTTGGGACTTGGAAGGATTCAAAGTGTCTTCCCTTCTCTTAAATAATAAGTGTACAAAATTTGGTTTGAAAACCTGTCCATTGGTTTAGGAGGAGATGTGGAACATAGCCACACTTATACCTCACCCACATACCCACAATGACTTTTATTTATATTAAGATATAGATTAAATAGTTCAAAAGAAAAGAAGCAATTCATATCAGAAGGCACATTTTTAATGAATCGTTTAATAATGTTTAAATCAAAATTAAATTTAAATGGGACTGTCCCGACAAGTGATTAATAAATCTACAAAAATATAAATAATAAATGTTTCACGATCACTTATGCCTTTTTTTAATCAAATTATTCGACATAGTTAAATATCGAATAAAAAAAAATCAAAATTTTATCAGCTAGCAGAGTAAGATTTTATTTTGTAAACTAAGAACTTTTCATTCATTTTTAATAATAATCTTTATGTAAAGAGTATTTCAATTTTATCAGCATTTTTTCATTTATATGTTTGAACTTTGATTTTTTACCAATGAAACAAATATCAGAAAACGTATTTGTTTTATTTCTTTAAAATGATCTTTCTTTGTCAGTAAATTCAAACAGTTCACTTACGGTGTTAAGACTGACAGCTATGAGTAATTTTATTTTAACTAGCCGCTTGACGACAGCGCTTCATCCCAAATAAAATTTCTACTGAATCTCTTATGCATTTTTATATTAATTGGTTCCCTAAACAAAGAGTTTTACTTCAAATTTCTAAGAAATTTGACCCGCGTCCTTTTGTAGCCTTCCACCTATTCCATTCGTTGTCTGCATGAAGGTCCTTAATGGGTGTAGTAACTGTCTATGCCATGTATCACATAATCTTCACTCTCTTACTCCTCTTGAAAATATGCGATTTTGATTTTAATTTTAAAATGGCGTACATTTTACTTCCAGCACACGTTAGCTGAATGAAAATATCTGATTAAAACATATCATTAAAATAAAAAATATTACCTTAGCTTTCAACAATTGAAGAGAAGCACGAAAATAAATTTGTTTTAAACAATGAAAACAGTTTAAATTGCGTTTCAACAATGAAAGGATTTCGTTAATATTACAAAAAAATTTTTTAAAATTTATTAAAATTAAAAACATCGTTCGACATTAATTGATATCATTGAAAAATAATTATTTGCACTTTCAGTGGTGAAAATAATTTTTTGTGCTTTAATATTTTCAGAAAGTTATTTAGGATAAAGCTGAAATTTCAACTTAATTTTAATAATTAAAATTTCAGAAAGAGGTCAGGTGCACATTCCTACCTCTCAAAGTATGTTTGCACCAAATTTCATAGCTTTACCTCAGGCAGGTGTGCTACGACAAGCGCCAATACATAGTCACAAGAAAACACAGACACACACACATTCTCCTCTATTATTAGTAGAATTTGTGCATCCACCAATCAATAACCACCAAGAGAAAAAAAATCATTTTCTTCCCAAATATTAAATTCTTTTACCACTCTGATTAAGTTTTAGCAGCAATCTCAAGCTATCATATTAATATAAGCCTAAAAAAGTGTAAGACTAATTTCCTAAGAGGTTCCCCTACCTTAAAGCTGTCCAAGTAACGCTCTTAATTAAAATTCAATTTCTTCAGGCACTATTTTGTCGCTCTTTCCTTTAATACACTAAACGTCATTGCTGTGAGTTGTTTTCCGTTTCGCATCAGAAAAAATCTATGTGGATAAAATGGAATTTTAGAAGATTTGATGCTGAATAATGTTAAGATTTCCAATTATATTTTCGAACGATGTAAGTTAATATTTTTTAAACTTGATTTTTTCTTAGAGTGTTCGCAGTATTTCAGAGAGGCAAATTTTTCTTACTAACCTGATAACTCATATTTCGAGAAAAAGTTCGTTTATGCAGTGATGGTTGAAATTCTTTCAAAGTTTAATTCAACCATTAAAATGGAGAGATAAATACCAAAGTGAAAGAGATTTTGAGAGAGCATTAATTGAGGTACTGCGTTCATAGTTTGATTTTCTTTTAGTTTTTCATAAATGAAGGGATGCATTAAAATTCTCATATTTCTTTGATGCCTGTGATATAATTTAAGCTTTCTATGAAGAAAAGTTTTGCAATGTCTTGGTGATTTCCATAAGTGCTTTTACGCACAGTTAATAGATTTTCTTTGGAAGATTTTATCGCTGACTTTACCGAACAATAAATGTCTTATCACATTTTTTTTTCACATTCGTCAGTGATAATTAGTGTGTCTTTAAAGAATTATAATAATATCTTGAAAGATGAAACAAAAAATTACTTCTTTTACCCTAATTGAACAATCCAATTCAGTTTTGTTTAAGACAGAAGTAAATGTTTGCAAAAATCAGTCATGAAAAAATTTACACTCCAGTTGAATAAATTTTAAAGGAGTTAGAAAATATATTTTAATCTTTTAGTTTGAATGGAAAGAACATTCTGTAAATGAAACATAGAAACTATTTGTTTGATCGAATAAGTTATTCTTCTTCAGGGCGTATGGGCTGAAAGTCTTAGCTAGATAACGCCACCTTGACAAGCTCTTGGAAGAAAATGGACTTTTCTTCAAAACAACAATTCTAATTTCTATATAAACAATAATTATTATAATACAAAGTTCGAATAAATAATGACGGCTATAGACGGCGCTCGTGTCTGGGCTTGCTTTATGGATGCCTGCAATAGCCAACGATTGGGATCAGAAAAATTAAGTAATAATTTTTAGCCAAATTAAGTTTTAAAAATGAAAATGAGCCATGGATGGAGCATTTCAGATATTCATGAAAATCAGTTAAACATTTTTAGCTGTTTAAAATCAAAGATGTAAAAAGCAATTAAACTTGTTATATCTATTGTATAGCATTAAAGTTTCTCAACCCTAAACAAATAATAACGAAATGGCTTACTATAATCCACCTTCCTTAAAAATATATAGTTCAGTTTAGTACTTGCTTTAGGGTATTAATAATTCGCTTTAAATAATTTAAAAGTTTACGATTAAAGTTTTAAATGTTTTTAAAGTTTTAAATGTTTTTAAAGTTTTAAATGTTTTTAAAGTTTTATAAATGCTTTTTTAAAGTTTTAAATGTTTCTAAAGTTTTGAATGTTTTTTAAGGTTTTAAATGTTTTATATGGTTTTAAATGTTTTTAAAGTTTTAAATGTTTCTAAAGTTTTAAATGTTTTTAAAGTTTTAAATGTTTTTAAGTTTTTAATGTTTTTTAAAGTTTTAAATGTTTTTAAAGTTTTAAATGGTTTTAAAGTTTTAAGTGTTTTTAAAGTTTTAAATGTTTTTTAAAGTTAAAATTATAGCGTTATCTAATATGTATAGAATTCTACGTGTGCTTTCATGAGAATATGATAAAAATATAACATTCTATAAATGAATATTATTCATTTTCTTAGGTTAAATTATAAATGTCTGTGATTCGTTTAAGTTCGATTTTTACCCAAACTGTTCGACTTAATAATAAACCACTTAATAGTTTTGTCCGAGCTCCGCTCTTGCATTGAATTATGTCATTTTAAATTTTTAAGTCATTCTTAGACGTTATAACTCGATACAAAAATGACTGGCAATCCATTAATATCCTAAGTCTTCTATGGACAAGTTGAATCAGTATAACAACGAGGGGGATCATTAATTAAAAAGTGCAAAGAACTACACTATTAAGAGGTTAAAAAATGCATAAATCAAAATACTACAACATTAATTATTCCATAAAAATCAATGTAACCGAAAACATTTTGAAATTTAAATGTTCATTCCAAAGACTAATTCATGTAAATCTATTTTCGTGTTATGTTTTAACTTCTAGAATTTTTATCCGCCGATAATTCGCATATTTCTTTACCAAAGTAAAATAGCGAAAGACGATAAGTTTCATTACTTTTGTTTGTCGCCTTCTTTATTAATAGGTTAATAGCAGACAGTTAGCAATGGCAAGACTGATTGCACTGAGTAACTTCATTATTAGTTCATGTAACCACCAGTCAGTCAATGCAAAGGGAAAAAGGCCTTCTTCCTCAAACATTAAGTTCCCATTTTTTGATGCATTCTTATTAACTTTTCAGAAAGAGCAACCTCAAGCTACTCATATTATTAACACCTAAACAAAAGTGGTAAGACTCAATTTCCTTAGGGGCTGTGTCCCTACATTCAAAAGAAACCATGGTAAAAGTAACGCACTTAATTAAAATTTCAATTTCCTTCGGGCAATATTTTGATTCGCTTTTTCCGTTTAATGCACTTTACGTCATTCCTGTGGGCTGTTTTCCGTTTCCAGTCATCAGAAAAAAAAGTCCACGTGTGTAAAAAATGGAATTTTTGAGGCTGTTGATGGTGAATAAGGTAAAGTTTTTAATTATATTTTCGAAAGACGAAGTTAATATTTTTAAACCTGATTTTTTTCTTTCATTGAAGTAATCTG
>BGPR01000105.1:605509-652329 GCA_013235015.1 Araneus ventricosus | reverse complement strand
TATATATATATATATATATATATATATATATATATATATATATATATTTGCTTTCGATTCTTTTTAAATCTTCCATTTTAATTGTCTTGTGCTTTAAGAGGGGATGGCGGCATTTTTAAACGGATTTCGTTTGTCGTTAGCAGAAAAAAGCACAAATTAATATCATGAGCGAGCTTCTCTTCCTGACGAGCGGCTCGCTATGATATTTTTCAATTTTATTTTGGTTTTTATCTATTTTTTGCCATTGTGTCTTGATTGTTTTTGAGTTTTGGTCTTGTGTGTCTAAGTTTGTTTTGATATATATATATATATATATATATATATATATATATATATATATATATATATATATATATAGAGAGAGAGAGAGAGAGAGAGAGTATAAATCTCAAAATGAAAGAGTATAAAACGTGAAATGAAAAACGCAATAAATATATTCACATTTTTATCTTTACTACATATATATATATAATATAGCAAAACAAACAAGAAACAAAAGACAAAAATTCAAGATCATAGAAGAAACAAAGGACAAAAAAATTCAAAAATTTAATAAATTGAAAAATATCATGGCGAGCTGCTCATCAGGAAGAGAAGCCCGCCTATGATATTAATAAGTGCTTTTTTCTGCTAACGACATACGAAAAAACGTAAAAATTTTGTCACTATCCCATCAAAAAGCAAAAGACAATTAAAAATGGATATACATATATAAAGAAATTGAGAATATTTTTTTTTGTTTCATATGATCGATAACATACTAAATGCATCGAATATCTTTATTTATCCCTCTACCTAAATATTCAGTTTCTTCGATTACAGTACTATCCTAACCATTAAGCATCCTAACGTCCAAACTCTCCACTATATTCTCCAAATCATTTAAATTCATCAAGAAAGCGACCGTCTCCCAAGATCCAAGCAGGTAACTTCTGGAGTTTTTCGAGCACATATCTCGTAATAAAAGAATCCTTCTTTTGCATAATGCTTTCCACCTGGTACACACCTCCCGTGCTCTGGCCCCCGGAGTAATAAATTCCCATGCCCTCATAATTCCCCCAAAATCTCCATTTTAATCAGAAACTTTTCAGCGGCCCGTCTTTTAGTTCACAACAACTGTACCGCTCGAGATAGGGGGAGACTTAGCATAATTTAAATCTCATTAGCCCGCCTTATCTCCAAACTAGGCGGTAAGAAATGTTTTGCTGCTGCTTCTTTGGTGGATGCATCGGCCATTAGGAGGATTCTGCAAGGGAGGATTCGCGAAGTGTGTAACATTTTGATTGCCCTATCTGATTTCGTATTCAAACAGTTTGAAATTTGCCGAATGGAAGTTTCTTTTTGTGTTATGGCGGATGCTCTGGGTTTAATGAAATGTAAAAATTTCGTTCCGAAATATGTTTCAGCATTTATGATTTTTTTTATTAACTTTAAATTCGTTTTCATCAAATTGTTTACTGTAATATTATAATTGGTTTTATCAAATTGTTAACCGTATTAAAATGGTAACTAAAATCTTTAATTATAAATCTTTGTCATTTTAGAATTTAATGTATAATGTTTTTTTAAATAATAATTTAAATATTTTGGTTAAGTGTTCGTTCTCTATAGTATCATTTTTATTAATGTTTCTAATGCAAAATTTTCGAACACCTACTTTGAATTGTATGTGCACAAGTTGTGGCATTAACTATTAATTCAAAATACGGAATGATTTAAGTAGGCCAAAATATTAACACTCTGTATTTTGTTGCTTTTAATTTATTTCCATTAAAAGGATTCATGGATTTTAATTGCTAAATTATATTCCACTGTAAAGTTTCACCAAATTTATTGAAGGTCTCAACAATTCGAATTCCCATGCTCAATGAAGCAAAAACTAAAAAAATAAAAACATACAGAATGGGGAATTTACAGTAAAGAAAATGAGAAAAGTAATTGCAGGCAAATTGTAAAATATTATATAACATTTTTGACATCATATTAAAATAAAAGTCCTGAACATGTTAGAAATCAAATTGGGCACAAATTAGCACGAAATATCTATATTTGGAGACATATACATGAGAACAGATACACTCGCACACACATGCATTGATTTTCGTTTCGCATTTTATATGTTTCCATGAATGACGGAAAATAAAACTATTTTAAAACAAGAGCATTTCTTTCCATTCTTCCAAACTCAGCAAAATAATCTGTTACTTTTCTAGCAAAACTTATAAAATGCTTTAAAACCCCTTCAGACCTGGTGTCCTGTATACCGGACATCAACTTTGAACTGCTCCTATTAATTCAATAATTGACAAAACTACATGCTGTTTTTTTTATTTGATTCTCGATTTTCTTATGAATATGATTGTTGCAAGAATTTTTCTTTTCGGGCATGGAATCATTTCATTTTTTTAGTTTTTTGAAAAAAAAATCGAGAAAATCATCGTTCTTCCTAAAATGGAGCTCGATGGTGAATTTTGTTTTTCGAATAATTTCTTGTTTTTAATCCTTTTTTCACCATTTAAAAGGCTTCTACAATATTTTATTACCCTTTGACAACCATTTTAAAGTGAAATTTGTGTGATTTTGTGTCTTTTTTTATTTGAAATATCCGGTTTTGTCCGGATGCCGGACATGGGGTAACTTCTTTAATTTTTCATCTAGAGGCTTGAAATTTCATTTATGCTTTAATCTTTGCAGTAGTACACAGTACTCCAAAGGAAAAAAAATCTAACTCAATTATTTCTTAATTCCGACTGAAGGGGTTAAATACGTAAGGGAATTTGGCATCTCCAGTATTATACTGTAGTTTAAAATTCCTTTTATCTGTTTCGATATTCTTTTCAGTTTGGCTGTATTCAGTGGCGAATCCAGGATTCTGGTCTGGGGGGGGGGGGCTGAGGTCATAAAAATTTTGTATCGTAGTGACGAATGTCAAACCTCATGGCTTATATAAACCAAAACACTTTAACTTTACAGACTTTCCTCACCTGACAATAAAGAATACTACAATACTTTCGATAATTTAAGGTATCCGACTGTGTTCGGAGACATTTTTTTGAAAAATAACTTTTATATATTTTTTAACGTTATTTTTCAACTGCATATGTTTTAAAACTATGAAAATATTGTAAAATTAGGCTTTCAAAATAATATTTTTTGAAAAAAACTGAGAAATTTGAAGAAAAGTGACTAAAATATTTGCCTTAACGCTAACAGCCATAGACAAAATCTTATTCTAAATATACATAAATCCTTGTAGGAGTATATTTTTATGGCAGTTATCTGTGTTATGCTCTAAAATATTTCTTGTACTTCAAAATAGTTTTGAGATATAGCTGAATATGGTTACTAAACTGGTAATTTTTCATAAAAAGATGCTTTTCGTTTATATTGAAGCACTTAAAAATAATACTTGATTTTAAAATTGACCTTAGTTTTTAGAGGAAAACATCAAGCATATTACAGAAAACAATCTCAGAAAATTTCATACCAATACTTGAATAAGTTTTTGAGAAGTCATTGTTACGGTCGACAGTTTTCCTCAAAAATATCATTTCTCAGAAAACACATTTAAAGTTTTCATGCAACATAAAATAATGCTTACAGATCGATAATAAAACATCTGTAACTCCATTTGTAATTAACGTAGAGTAAAAAGTGAGACAGTCTTAGAACGCTGGTTAAACAGGCTACAAAATTTATTCTTAAAAAGTTTTTTGATTATTTCAACAAAAACGACGATTCTAAAGCAGTCGGATACCTTAATAAAAAAATACGATGAAATAACTGGCCAAAAAATGTTTTAGACCGCGCCAACGCTACAAGTGCAAGTGGAATGACTAGAAAAGTAGGAAAATTTTCGATCCTGTCAAGTCAGAAAGCAATGTTGTCACGATTCTATTACTATTTTTTTAAATGAAAATTAAGATCAAACAGTTGTAGTGATTTTAAATTAAATCAAGAATTTTGGTTTAGCTCTGGGGGGCTGCAGCCCGATAGCCCCTCCCCTGAATTCGCCACTGGCTGTATTCATATATTCGCGGTACTCAGTGGCGAATCTAGGATTCGGGTCTGGGGGGGGGCTGAGGTCATAAAAATTTTGTATTGTCGTGATGAGGGTAAAATCTCAAGGCTAAAGTAAACCAAAACTCTTTAACTTTACAGACTTTACTCACCTGACAATAAGAATCATAAAAAACAATACAATACTTTCGATAATTTAATAAAAAATACAATGAAATAACTAGCCAAAAAATGTCTTCCACCATGCCAAAGCTAAAAGTACAAGTGGAATGACTACAAAAGTAAGAAAATTTTCGAGCCAGTCAAGCCAGAAAGTAATGTTGAGACGATTTTATTATTTTTTTAAAAGAGATAAATTAAGAAAAAACTGGTTGTAATGATGTTAAATAAAATCAAAATTCACAGAAGCCCTTGCTCTGAAAGTGCTGTGGCCGATGGCCCCATAAGTTCATACTGGCAGTACTCCCAGTACCCAGCAAGATGTAGCAACATATCTTAATGACAGAAATATATTCTTGTAGTAAATATTGCAGCAAACATTTAATTTGCCGTGCTAAACGTAACTTTCTGTACATGATTCTACCAAGTAGAACATAAATGCTGAATTTTAATTTATATTTCCCAATTTTCCTTACACGAGAAGAACCTACTCGAGGAACACCTATCATTTATTCAAACCTACCTACCTCCTAAATTTTCACCATCGCCACTCAGGTGCCATTCGCAACACAAAAGCAAGCGATTATCTCGCATCTTAGTGTCAGCGATGAATTCTTGGGGCTAATAACAAAGCCCGAAGACACACACACCCAAATTTAACCTCCGAAATCCAACAGCACGTAATCTCTGGCACTATTAATGACGTCGGCCCCAAGAAAGCAAGGAGAGGGAGGGAGAGAAAAGCAGGGAGGGAGGAAGTTCGCAAAGGAATTGAGTTTTCTGAACCGTGATTTATTGGCCTTTGAGTCATTCCGATGGACGAGTGTGATAAAATCCAGGCCCCGTCCAGAGATGCAGGCGATATTGCAAATCTAAAGGGAAGGTTCGAGCGAGAGATTCCACCCTACCATTGGAAATCGGGGAAACGATTTCCTTAAATGTCCCGATAGCGGATGTGGTTTAAAAGGAAATGTTTGGAGTGATCTCGGAATTTTCCGCGTGGGAAGTTTTATTTTTGTGGCTCTGTACCGGTGAAATTGAGGGGGAAATTTCGAGTGACGGGGAGATGTCGTTATTTAAAGGATATCTATTTCGGATTTCAAAAGTTTAACCCTACCGGGGATATTTGAAATTTATACTTTTACTTTAGGGTTAGGTTTAAATAAATTTATTTTGAGAATTTAATTGTGACATTTTTGCCATCAATATGTCTTAGAACGGTATCTGAAGTAAATAACGTTTATTTAATGCAATTTAGATATTTATTCGATATTTATAAGTTGATGGGTTTGTTCAATTTCTGTGGATTGTGGAATTAGCTCTAACGTTCTTCCATTTTTCACAATTATTCCATTATCATTACCCTCGTTACCAAACGAGGATAATAAATTTTAATAATTATTTTTGAAACTGATAATGAGGGGGAAAATTCGAGTGACGGGGCGATATCGTTATTTAAAGGATATTAATTCGGATTTCAAAAGTTTAACCCTACTGGGAATATTTGAAATTTATATTTTTACTTTAGGGTTAGATTTAAAATAAGATTTATTTTGAAAAAATTTAATTGTAACATTTTTACAATGAATATATCTTGGGAATGGTTAGCATATGCAAATAAGGTTTATTTAATGAAATTTGTATATTTGTTCGATATATATAAAATGTTGTCGTTTAATAACTGTAGATTGTACCATTAGCTCGAATGCATTTGAATCTGTTGTGTGGTTAAATACATACAAGTAAAGGAAGCGAGGATACTAAATTTTAATAATTCTGTCAGATTGGTCAGCTTCTCTAGGTGGTACGGTATAACACAAACTCACATGCTTAGAAAACGGTGCTGTAGTTATTTCATTAGACATCGTATATTTCTCAAGGGAACCTCAATCTTATAAACTAGAATTGATAACTTTCAACCATTACCCTAAATAACATGTTCCAATATAGATCAAAATTCATATAAATGAACCAAAAAGTTAAAAACTAATCTATGTGTTTTTTACAATATCAGTTATTCAAAACATACCATAGATTTCACTTTAAAATAAAACAGACAAAAACACTTCTAAATAAGAGAAATTGCTTTATTTTATGCCATCGAAACTAACAGATGGGTGTATCCTTCATCAATCATTAATTTGTTTACTTGCTGTGACAGAAATTTATTATTATATATCTAAACAAAACCACGCCCTGTAGATTTGAGGGACATATTAGTGCTGCGAAATCATGATCCAAGTTTCTGTGGCGTGCTCGGTTGCTCAAGAGGTAAAAATATTATTTCATTCCAATACAGACGTATAGAACGGTGCTCCAATTTATTTCAATAATCATCTTGTGGAGACATTTTCAATATTGAGCACAACATCCTGACAAATTAACCTAATATGTTTATGAAAAAGGGACTATAAAACACTTAGGTGTTTCGTTGAACCTGTTAGTTATTCTTAATTACCCTTGGGAGCCCATTTAAAGTAAAATAATTGAAAATAAATAACAAAATTACGTTTCGCATCATCAGACCTAACATATCAGGTCTAAACCAATCTAAAATAGATTTTTCACTTGCTATGACAGAAATTTCAATACGTATTTAAACAAAAATGATCCCAGTAGGTTTAAGAGACATTTCAGTGCCACAAATTCATCAAACGTCAATTCGACAAATGCATGAAACTTTATTTGAAACCTCTGATGCTCAAAAAAGTTAAAAATGTAAATAATTTCAATCTGATGCATATCAATTTGATTTATTTTAATTGTTATAGTGTACATTTAAAGAGAACATCACCTAAAAATGTAAAGCATTCTATTAAGGACAACTTCCTAAACTGAATACAAACCAATATAATTAAGCCGAAAAATGTTTATAGAAAGAAAACCATTAATAAACCTAACCTCAAATACCCTAGACGGCCATTTAAAGTGATGCCATTCCGAATAAAAAATGGCAAATTTCAAGTCATCTAAGCTAACAAACATGTATTGAACTCATCAATCTTAGACTTTTTACTTGCCTTGATAGGAATTTATCATTGCATATCTAAACAAAACCACTCCCTATAGATTTAAGGGACATTTCAGCGACACGAAATCATCATGACTCAAGCTTTATTGGCAAGCTCTATTGTTCAAGATGGTTGAAAATATAATTTATTTCAATCTGAAAGTTTGACACACACATATGCAAAGTACTGTGCTGTGAACTATTTCGATAGCCAACGTGTAAACATAAAATCGCCGTTAATCTAAATATTTAAGGTATCACAGTGAAAAACAATTTCCAGTTTGAATGTAAATCTATACAAATTAACCCAAAAGGTTTATAAAAAGTCATCAATAAAAAGAACCTAAATGTCTTATTTAAATCATCAATCATTCACGAAATACCCTGGACACCCATTTGAAGCATAGCGGACAACAGCAATTCCAAATAAAATTGCCATCTCAACTAACAAACAAGTATTCAACTCATAAATCATTAGATTTTTCACTCGATGTGACAGGAATTTATCAATACGTATCTAAACAAAACCACTCTCTATAGATTTAAGGGACATTTCAGCGCCACGAAATCATCATGACTCAAGCTTTATTGGCGAAATCTGCTGCTCAAAATTATTGAAAATATAATTTATTACATTCTGATACATATATAGTACTGTGCTGAGATCTATTTCAATAGCTATCGTGTAAACTCAAAATCGTCGTTAAAGCGGCATGGCACCCAAAAAATCATCAAAATATCGAAAAAAATTTTATTGGCTCATATGACAGCTGAATCATTCTAAATACGCCTGTAAAGTTCCAGAGCTATATCTGTATTTTTTATTAAGATATTTAAGAGTTTTTGATTCATGACAGGAGAGTAAACACTTTTGTCACGCCCACTTTTTAGATCGTTGCAGTTTCTGAAAAGGTTGAACTTCTTCAAATTGAAAATAAAATGCAACTTAACAAGATAGACGGAACTTTGGCCATGTGCAAAGAATATAGGAGTGTATATCAATGATAAAGAAGGAGAATAATGTTGGACGAATTCGTACAGAGGAAACTAAAACTAGCTCATATACGCAGGGATAAATTAATTCGTTAGAAATTGGGAAATAAAAGTGTTTATATTTTTATGCCTATTGTTAATTTATGCTAGTAGCAGAGCTGTGCATGGTATCAGACCCGAGATATGCATTTTATTTTTTAAAAAATTGTTAAGATTTCATTTTAAGAAATATTGATGTTTCCTTTTTTCTTTTTATATATGTATTATACAATTATAATAAGTCATTGCCACAAGCCACAAATTCTTGTAATTTTTTATGGTAAGCAGTTTAAAATAAGATACTGAACATATTGTAAAAGTTACAAGCTATTCTAAGGAATTTATCTCATGTTATTGAAGGAATGAAAACATTACATTGATATTTCTCCACATGTTGTATTTTTGTTCATATACTATTTTTCGAAACCTTGAGGCTTTTTTAATAATTGAATGAGGGATTTGAAAGTTTTTATGCATGTTCTGAAATACAAGTTTTGTGGAACTTGGCATGGAATTAGCACCAAGATGTATAGTAATTTTTTTAAAAAAATGTCAAAACCAAAATTAATGCATTTTTGAGAATTTTTTGTGTGTTTATGAATAATAAAATGATAATAAATTAAATATCAGCAGTAGAAAGAAATCCATACCAAGTTTTATGTAGCATATTTAAAAGGTACTTCAAAAAAATTTGTAAAAAAATATGCATATTTAAAAGTCTTAGGGATTTAAAAAAGTTATTTAAGAAACATTTAAATTTTGCAAATATTTTTTCAATAAATTTAAAATTTTCTGCATGGGATAGTAATAGAATATTAGCTTATATAAAATACAACTAAAATCTAATTCCAAATATTAAAAATAAAAAATATTGCTCAGATGGTACCATGTCGCCTTAATCTAACAATATTTAAAGCATCCTTCCATTATTGAAAGCAAATTCATACAAATAAACCCCAAAGGTTTATAAAAAGGCACCCATAAAAAGAACCTAATCGTTTGTTCAATCTATCAGTCATTCACTAAATACCCTGGACTCTCATCTGAAGCATAGCTGACTAAAATAATTCCAAATAAAAAATGCCATCTGAACTAACAAACGAGTATTCAACTCATCAATCATTAGATTTTTCACCCGCCGTGACAGGAATTTATCAGAACGTATCTAAACAAAACCACTCCCTACAGATTTAAGAAACAATTCAGCGCCACGAAACCACCATGACCCAAGCTTTATTGACAAGCACAGCTGACCAAAGCGATTGAAAATATAATTTCTTTCAATCTGACGCATACATAGTACTGTGGTGTGATCTATTTCCATATTAATCGTGTAAACGCAAAATTGTCTTTAATCTAGCAATATTTAAGGAATCATTCCAACGCAAATCTATACAAATTAATTCATAAGGTTTATAAAAAGACACCCATAAAAAAGAAGCTAAATATTTTGTTTAATCTATCAGTCATTCACGAAATACCCTAGACACCCATTTGAAGTATAACCGACAAAAGCTGTTTCAAATAAAAAAATGCCATCTGAACTAACAAACGAGTATTCAACTCATCAATCAATAGATTTTTCAGTCGCCGTGACAGGAATTTATCAGAACGTATCTAAACAAAACCACTCCCTACAGATTTAAGAAACATTTCAGCGCCACGAAACCACCATGACCCAAGCTTTATTGACAAGCACAGCTGACCAAAGCGATTGAAAATATAATTTCTTTCAATCTGACGCATACATAGTACTGTGGTGTGATCTATTTCCATATTAATCGTGTAAACGCAAAATTGTCTTTAATCTAGCAATATTTAAGGAATCATTCCAACGCAAATCTATACAAATTAATTCATAAGGTTTATAAAAAGACACCCATAAAAAAGAGTCTAAATATTTTGTTTAATCTATCAGTCATTCACGAAATACCCTAGACACCCATTTGAAGTATAACCGACAAAAGCTGTTCCAAATAAAAAAAATGAAATCTGAACCAACAAACGAGTATTCAACTCATCAATCATTAGATTTTTCAGTCGCCGTGACAGGAATTTATCAATACGTATCTAAACAAAACCACTCCCTATAGATTTAAGGGACATTTCAGCGCCACGAAATCATCATGACCCAAGCTTTATTGGCGAGCTCTGCTGCTCAAGATAGTTTGAAATATAATTTCAATCTGGTACACACACATTGTTCTCTGTTGTAATCTATTTGGCGGGATTCCAAGAGAGAAGCTCGTTCCGCTTATTCGATGGAAAGAGGAATTTTGCAGTGCCTTTTGGGATTTGGGCTACGAATTCCCACATGGGTGGGGACTGGCGAAGGATAAGATTTTCTGATGTACGCGTTATTATTTTCGTATCTTGTCCCTTGTTTCTAATTCTTTCCAAAATGACTGAAAATTGACTTGGGAGGACTTTTTTTTGTTTAATTTATCCCCGGTGATCTAAAGTTAGAAAATGTAATAACTCCCGAAGTGCGGAGAATATAAGATTTAGGGTTGCAGTAATAATCATCGCGGCTTCAAATTTTGTGTTGGCGCATTGTGTGTTCAATAATTCAGTCAAGCATTAAACATTTAATTTGCAGGTAGAGTGTAATTTTTCGTGTATAGAGTAAATCACTCTTGAAGGATAATTTCTTCCAATTGCGATGTCCTGTATTTTGGTTAGCGAATCAAACGAGTCTCATTTTTAGTACTAGTGAAGGTTTCATCGGTTCAATAATTTCTGGAAATTTTATTAATTTTGTTTTTACCTTTACATTCCTCCTATTTTGGATATTTATTTTATATGCATGTTCATAATTTACTAAGCTTCCTTAAATACATATTAAGAGTATAAATCACACAAGATCTTTCCAATACTTCAAAAAATTATAATTCGGCTCAAGTTCTTACATTTTAGTAACAAAATTATTTTCAACAATAGAATTTCGGCACAGAAATATGTCTGGATGTTCAAAAAGTTTAATCACAAATATGTAATGTTGTTGCATATCAGATACATAATATATTGAATAATCAATGAACAGAATTGGAAAGGAAAGTTTTAGGTTGGTTTTTAATAAATTTGCTATAAAATAACAAAACTTATTTCTTTTTTGCTTACTGTTAACAAGTTTTCTTAATTATCTATATATTTATAATTATTATTTATAAACTTATAAGAGATTTTTTAATAAAATTTGACGCCCATTTGTTTGTATTTACAAAAAAAGCCAAAATCTATTGCCTAATAATATATACAGTGGTATCTCCCTTAACGGACACTCCGGAATAGCGTACAGGTATTTTTGAAACACCTTCAATTATTGTGGCAAACATTTCAAAATTATTCTAACAAGCAAACTAAAAATATGTTTATGCGTCTTTACAAAGAACTTTTCCCGACTCCTCCCTTCCGTGCTTGACACAATGGAATTCGACCCTAAAATGTGCGCAATGGCATTCTTCTGCCCCCCTCACCCTTTCTTTCTTCCTATTCTTCCAAAACTCCCCGTGTTTCTTGGAATTTAGAGGCGCGAAACCTGTTTTGGCGGGCTTGGTCGTTGGTCAATGGCGAGGCTAAAATTTTACTTGTCTATTCAGTTTAGTCCGACAGCGCAAACTGATTCAGATCGCGTTAAAATGGCGTCGAAAAGGAAGAAATTGAATTCGATAGAAAAAATTGACGTTTTGGAATTTGGTGAGAAGGAAAAGCTGAGTGTTCGTAGCCCTGCCGAATGTTTCCAGTTGGTAAAACGCAGATTAGTGAACTTTTGAAGGATAAAGAAGGAATTCGAAAAATGTGGATCCTGAATTCGAACGAAAATTTTTAAAAATTGAAGTTTCGTACGACAGAAACAAGCGAAAGTGACGAAGTGTTTATGTAATGGTTCCGTTCTAATCGTGCAAAGAACAGTTCTGTAAGTGGTGTTTTCCTCCAAGAAAAAGCCACAGAAGTCGGTGAAAGTTTGGGATGAGAAACTTTTAAGGCCTCAAGTGGATGACTGCAAAAATTCTGGACACGGCACAACATATCTTTTAAACAGATTTGTGGAGAAAAATATCTGTAAGTCCAAATGAAGTAACAGATTGGATAATTGGATAGGAAAGCTTAAATCTTTGCTTACAGGATATGATGACAGCGACATTTTGAATGCCGAGGAGACTGGCCTCTTTTACCGCTTCCTTCCGGACAAGACCTTATGTTTTAAGGGTGAAAAATGTAGTGGCGGGAAAATTTCAAAAGAGCGGTCTTTGGCTATGTTGCAACATGCTGGGAGACTTCGAAACTCCAGTTGTTATTGGAAAGCTAGATGTTTCAAGAACATTGATGTACGAAAACTTAGTGTTTCGTGGAAGTCAAATAAGAAAGCGTGGATGACCACTGAGATAATGAGCGATTAGTTGGTGGAGTTAGACAACAAAATGAAAAAATAAAGAGAAAAATCATCCTGTTGATGAACAATGCTACTTCCCATCCTGATGATTTAAAGCTCAAAAATATTAATTTAGTGTTCTTGCCTCCTAACACCACTTCGATGCTACAGCCACTTGATCAGGGAATTATCCGTAGCTTTAAAGTAGGGTACAGAAAGTTGCTTCTGAGACAACTGCTTTCACAAATTTGCTCCTGCAAATCCAGCGAAGAGTTCGCAAAATCGGTATCTGTTTTGGATGCAATTTCCTGGACTAAGTCAGCCCTTAAAAAGGTGGAACCTGGGTGCGTTCTAAAAGTTTTAAGAAGGCGGGATTTGGAGTACAAGTGAAGTGGCAACTGACAGTACTACTGAAAAAAGCGAAAAAGATTTTGCGGATCTATTAGCCAATTTGGATTCAAATGTCAGCGTTGAAGAGTATGTCAAGATCGACTACGATCCATTGAAGAAGAAAACCTGCATGTTTCTAATTTCATTCATCAGGACACTACCGAAGCACTGACTCTTTCTAAGGTTGATGATGAGGAATCGCCAGTGGAAGACTTCAAAATCAAAGATTATTCGGAAGCACTGAAATACAGCGAACAATTCAAACAAACACACACACAGTTCTTTCTGAACAATGAAGATTCAGAGGGACTAGCAAAGCTAAATGAAAAACCGGTTTGCTGTGTTAAAAAGATAAATCAAACTTTGTTAACAGATTTTTTTCAAATAGTAATTAAAATACTATGCATTGTATTTTAGGATTATTTAATGCAAAATGAAAGGATTAGCACACAATTAAAAGGTAAAGTAGTAAATAGTTATCCTTTTCTTACCTAATTAATTTTTCATTTTTAATTAAAATTGCAGCCGTAATTTTCAATCAAATGTCAAACAGAAGTGAAAAAATTTTTTTATAAAAAGTTTGTTCCTCTCCAATAGCGGACACCTCCTAATAACGGACAAATCTTTTGGTCACGTGACTGTCCGCTTTTCGGAGGTACCACTATATATATATATATTTATATATATATATATATATATATAATGTAAGATAAGGCTTTAAAGGTGAAGTATGATCCATTTTGGTAAAGGAAAAGACAGCAGTTGTTCAATCTTCATTTATTCAGTCGCAGCAGATAATTCAGGTTATCATTTTATGCGTTAGATCCATGACCAGGAGTAAAGAGTTAACGCGCGAAGCGGCTCTCTGTTGTTCGTTTACATGTCGGAGTCAAAAAGGGCAGATAGGAATACGCAGAGAGTTTAAGTACCCAGAGAAGGGAATTTTCCCGGAAAGACTCGTGACTCGAAATGAAAGTCGTAGTGCTTTTATTACGATAGAAGTAGAAGTAATTAAAATGAGGTGTGTTAAAAATGATTTAATAAAGTTAAAAAAATTTAAAAATATCACACACACACATTATATATATATTAGGGAAACTTTATAACAAAAATAATGTGAATAAGTATGATTTTACAAAAAGGTATAAGAAAAGGATTTTTTGGAACTCGAAACTTAAGAAAAATTATGATACTTTTCCTAATAATAATTCCTAATGTCGAAATATAGATATAGGTTATAGATCGAATATATTGCATAAACAAAATGTAAATGACTATTTAGATACATTAAAGTTCTCGAAATGTAAAAACAAGAGGTGCAAAACGTGCATAATGATAAATGAAAAACAAATTAATGAAATTCCAGCCATTTGTTTTGTAAGACTTATAACTGTATCTACATATTAACATGTAAGGTATGTAACTTTAATTATATTGGTCAGACTTCTAATACAATTAATATCAGAATTAATCAACACAGATCTGATACAAAGAACTTCAATAGAAATAATAATTTAAACAAAATAGAAATTAGGCATTTTAAGCCCCATGGCTTCGAAAAATATAGAAATTAGTACTGTGAAAATAGTTTCTTATATTAAAAATAGATTATGGTGGAAAACTATTTTACGCAATAATATGATACAATTTATCCATATGGACTTAATATTATCTACTTCAATAAAAATGCAATGCAAATAATCAAAAATAATAGTTCACAGTATATTTATAGAGAACATAATAAAGTACTATATAGACACGCGAAGAATAAAATAGCTAAGAAAAAGAGAGAAATCAGAAGTTTTGCAAAAATGAAAGAAGATCTTTCTGTATTGAGTTTAAACTTTGACAATGATTTTAATATTAAAGATATTAAGCGATACTTGTTTGGGCTGAATAAAAAGGAAGTTAAAGTTATTACGGAATTATTTGATAACAATTTAACATATATTCATGGTTGAGATATTATTAGTGATATTTACAAATTTATCTTTAAAAAATTAAAATTGTCTATAGTCAATCATAAAATTAAGGACATAGAATATTGTACATTTTTATTTATGATTAAAACTTTGATAATTAATTAATTTGATAATTTTAAATACAATAAACAACTTGGAAGATTGATATTTAACTACAATAAAATTAAAGAAAACAGCAATATTGACAATTGCATATGTAATGAATATAACAACTTTATAGATAAAAGCCATGGACATGTAATTACAGGTGGCTTAAATATAGTAAATAATAGTATATTAAGAGAATTAATGAAAAGAGAAACAAAACATAGAATGATTATATCTAATAGTAATGAGAGTATTAAAGCACAATTAAAAAACGATATAAAGAAATTTATATTGAAAATGGCAATAAAATATAGTATGCCTCTAGAAGCTCCTGAGGAGTATAAACATAAAGTTTTGAATGATTGGTATAGACACAACTTTAAAACAAATGATGAAACTATATACCAAGATATAAAAACACAGATAGAAGATCTGCAGAGGGAATTTGTTACAGTTTATGTTGACAAAGTACCTAACAATAATGCTATTATTTGTAAGTATTATGATTGTAAAATGCTTAAAGAACATATTCTAAATAATGAGGCATATATTGAAACGAATTATAGTACAAAAGAAATAGATAATAGAATTAAAGCTTTTCATAAGAAACTAAATATTTATTGTGAGGAAGTGAACTATCCCCATATTTTTCTCACGCCAAAATTTCATAAAAATCCTTAGAGTGTAACCAATTGTTAATTATAGTTGTATAAAGAAAACAGGTAACATTTTACAAAAATATCTGCAAGAGAAAATAAAACAATTAAAAGTACAAAATAATACAGTTATTATTAATAATAGCTATGAAATTATAAAGGGTATTAAAGATATTAATGTTTATTCTGTGCATACTTTTGATTTTCAAGATTTATTTAATAGCATAGATATCAAAAATATGATGAAAATTTTATTACAGATTCATGAAGATTTTAGCATAAATAAAATGATTAATATTAAAAAATATAAAACATTAATAGAGGTTATTTTAAAAGAAAATTATAATAGCTTTGACAATAAATTATACCAACAAATTAAAGGAATTCCACAAGGTGGACCAGCAAGTAATGCTCTAGCTAATTTATATTTACACTATTATGAAAAAGTAAATATTTGCAATAACTCTTATATCATGTATAGGTATATAGATGATTTTTTAATATGTTCAAAAGTAGAAGAATACACACCACATATTGACTTTTATCCAGAGTATTTGATATTACTAAAAATCAATGAAGGTTTTTCAGCTGCAGACTTTCTAAATCTTGAAATTAAAATAGTTAATAATAAATTAAGCACTGAGATTTTTAATAAAATAAACACTTTTCAGTTCAATATAAATAGGCTACCTTTTTGGAACAGCAATATCAGTATTGAAATTTATAGAAATGTCGTTTTGAATTATATTCAAAGAATCACTATTTTAATCACAGACAGAAATAAACAAAGGTCATATTTTGATACATTTATTGAAAATGCTATGAGATATGGATATCCTATAAATTTCAAGTTTGCTTATGTTAATAAAAAAATTTTAACACCTTTAAATTGATAGTCTTTTAGATTTATTTTGATGTGATCATATATAATGGAATTCACAAAGATATTAGTATTTCACTATATAGGTAGATGGCAAAACTAGATTAAGAATAAGGTTGCATCATTTTTATTTTTAAGTACATTTCCACAATAATATATATTATTATTATGGGTTTAATTTAAATTTATAGTTAAATTTTTTAATGAAGTTTAGTATATTATTAATAGCCTAATTTAGAAATTATATTTTCACTTTAAATGCGGAACTGTCTTTTGGATAACGCTCATGTCATTACAATAATTAAGTCTTTAAATTGGTATGCACTAAGTTATATACTTTCATGTTTCTTATCTTGAAAGATTTTGGAGATTTATTCCCCTACTTTTTGTTTTTTCCAACAATTAGCTTTCGCAGAGGGTTGGCGCCACAAATCCGGATTAATGCGACAAAATCGATTCCCAAGATCGATTGGCATTTGATTGTTGGAATTCCAATTCTGGGTTGTCTTTCTCATAGTAGTAATAGTATATAATCTAACTATCTTTTGTATTTCATTTGTATGATTATTGATAATGTAACATTATTTTAATTTTAATTTTTAGATTAATATGTGTATATATTGAAAATGTGATATGTGTTTTTAATGTTTGAAAATTTTAACTATATATATAAATATATAAATATATATATTTATAGTTGCACCTATATAAAGAAAATAGGTAAATTATTACAAAAATATCTGCAAGAGATTATTAAAAAATTAAAAGAACAGAATAATACGGTGATTATTAATAATAGCTTTGAAATTATAAAGAATCTTAAAGATATAGATATTTACTCTGTGCATACTTTTGATTTTCAAGATTTATTCAATAGTATAGATATCAAAGATTTGATGAAAATTTTATTAAAGATTTATGAAGATTTTAGTGTATATAAAATGATTGATTTCAAAAAATATAAAACACTAATAGAAGTTATATTAAAAGAAAATTATATTAGCTTTGACAATAAATTATACCAACAAATGAAAAGAATTCCACAAGGTGGACCAGCAAGTATTGCTCTTGCTAACTTATACTTACATTATTATGAAAAAGAAATTAATTACAATTCTTGTATAATGTACAGATTTATTGATGATTTAATTATTTGTCCACGAGAAGAAGGATATACTCCAATTACTGAATTTTATCCAGAGTACTTAACTTTAATTAAAACTAATGAAGGCATTTCTTCTGCAGATTTTCTAGATCTTGAGATAAAAATTGTTAACAATAAACTAAATGCGCAAATTTTTGATAAAAGAAACACTTTTATGTTTAATATAAATAGGCTACCATTCTGCATTTCGAAACATCATCCTGAACTATTTACATAGATGCAATATTTTAATCACATATAGTAAAAAAACAGAGATCCTATATCGATACATTTATTGAAAATGCCATGATATATGGATTTCCTATTAATTTCATGCTTGCTTATATTAACAAAAAATTATTAACACATTTAAAAAAATAGTACATTAGAATCGATTAATTTGAATATTCATATCCTTTGATTTCAGTATCCTTAGCATTAGTAGATGGAGCGACTATTATTAGAAATAGTTTGCAGTTGATAATATGCAGTATTACATCATTAATTAAATGTTAATATCAAATTAAAATAGGTTAATATAATATTCTTAAAAATATAAATCTGTAGTTGAATTATTAATGATGATTTAATATAGTATATATAACTTATTTTAGTTATAATATTTTCACAATAAATGCGGAACTGTAATTCGTATTTAGCTTTTGACAATTTTTGCTATGACTTTGAAGCAGTAAGCATTTAGTTAATTTTCTAGCTCTTTTCTTAATATATTTTGGAGATTCACTCCTATATTTGTTGTTTTTTTTCCAACAATTGGCCCTCACAGAAAGTTGGCGTCTATAAATTTCAAAATAATGGGACATAATCGATTCCTCAGGTCGATTGGCATTTGATTGTTGGAATTCCATATCTGGATTGGCTTTTTCATAGTAATAGTTTTTAATATTATTAGCTTTCTATATTTCATTTTGTGAATAATATTTAGTTATATTTTATTATATTGAATTTTAAAAGATGATTTAATAGGTGTATATGATGAAAATGTTAGTTGAATTTTAATGGTTTATATATATATATATATATATATATATATATATATATATATATATATATATATATATGTTACCCCTAATTTGATTAATAAGTTTTTATGTATAATAACCAGTCAATGTGATAAATCATTTATCATTTTTTCCAGTAATTATTTATAATAATCGATCAAATTATAAATCGATTCATCACATTAATCGGTTATTATTCATAATAACTGATTATTCAAATTAACCGTAACATATATAAGATAAAAATATTTTTATAAGCCTTATTTATGAAATAAAACTTTAATTCTTTTGTGTTTTAAAATGTAGTGGGTTGCCAATATAATATGAACACTTTAAAATTTGCCTACTCTTTCGAATATTTCCCGAAAAGAATTTAGATTTTTAATCTTAGAATTTCGAACTTGTAAAGATTAAACATGAACTCACATTTTCCAGTAAAGTTTCGATCACGAGAGTATTTAGGGGACCCACCAAAAAGTGATGAGAACAAAAAAAAAATAATTCGACTCATCCTGTTTCAAAGAAAGCTGATATCGAGATTAAACTTTCATCAGTGGTTATGCTTAATGTTCATAATATTTACATGCATTTTCGTAATCATAGCACAAATATTTGGGAAAATATAAAGATTACTTTAAAAAATCCCAAATTTTTCCGTATGTTTTTCGCTTATGACTCGCAGAGTTTTAAACTAAATTCTATGAAAATTGCAAAATATGTGACAATATGTTAGAAAAGCATTGTATTAAAATTTGAAATAAATACCTTGAATATTAAAGGAAATATGAGTATTTTTAGTAAATGATTAATGGTTATATTTTTTAGTGCACATGTGCGAACTGCGGCGTAATTGTACTTTCATGGCTTAAGAGCCATATATATAGGGCAACTTATATAAAAATTCCAGTTCAATACCATTAGTATTCAGAAATATATCGGCATTGCAACTTGCTGAATTTCGGTACACTCTAAGAGAAGCTAAATGATGAGGGTTCTTGCACAAACTGATATGCTTTAAACTTGAATCTTCGAACAATAATACTGAATTTTATGAAAGTTGAATATCCTGAATACTCATGTCTACTTATAAGTTAAATACATAGTTTAAATTTCAGTTCGACGACTACTATTCGAAGATTCAAGTTTAAAAAATATCAATTTGTGCAAGAACCCTCCTAATTTAGCTTCTCTTGGAGTGTACCGAAATTCAGCAAATTTCGAGTAAATCAAATTTTTGAGTATTAATGGTACTGAACTGGCAATTTTATATAAGTTCATACAATTTGGTTTAAAACTCTACAAGTTATAAGCAAAAAACAAACGGAATTTCTTTTTAAAAAACCTTTATATCTTCCCGAATATTTGTGCTATGTTTACGAAAATGCATGTAAATATTAAGCACATCAAATATAACCAATGATGAAAGTTTCATCTCGTTAACAGTTTTCCTTGAAACAGGATGAGTCGATATTTTTTGGTCCTTATCACTTTCTGGTCAGTCCCATAAATGCTCTCGTGATCGAATCTTCACTCTAAAATGTGAGTTCTAATCTTTACATGTTCGAAATTCTAAGAAAATCCATGCAGTTTTTCGGGAAATATTCGAAAAAATATGCAAATTTTAAAGTGTCCATATTATATTCGCAATCCACTGTATATTCTAATTGATTTAAAAATACCAGCCATCTGGCTTTTTATACGTAGCCGTCATAAATATAAACTTACCCTATGCCCAGAATAGAGAAAAAAAGATAAAAATATGTCCTCACGTAATCACAAACCCATTATTGTAGAAACGCTAGTCCTATGGCGCCATCTATATTCGGAAAACAAAACAGAAGAAGTAAAAACAGGATTTTTTTAGAGAATGGAACTATTTGGACATATTAATGAAAAAAGCCCTTAGTTTTCTTCTATGCCTCAATTAATGTGAATTTTTTTAGATTGTATATTCCAGACTGCTTTCAAGGATAAGATCTTTAATGCCGTGAATATTAAAAGGGAAATGGTTGTCATTGAGAGTCTGAAAAATTATTGGAAGCCTTTGAAAAATCATTTCTATTATTGCAATTTTTTTTAAATTCTGTTAGCTTGACTAAAAATTAAGTTCCTAAAAGCTCTAGAATCTATATAGGAATGATAATCACAAAGATTTTTCACACTTGAAATTAAATTTAGATCTTTTATCAAACAGGCCAATCAAATATTTTTTGCTTAGTAATTTCAATTTTAATATATGAAAAGGTGCCTTTATTTTGATGAGAGTTTGTTTTCTTGTGTTTAGGTTCATTTGGATAACAATTAATAATGAAATCTAAGTTGTCAGAATTTAAAATAAGCAAATCATCTATGTATCTGTATCCGTAAATTAGATTATTTCTGATAATGTCATCCTCAAAATAGTGCAAGAAGATATTGGCTAGTGAACTGGAGAATGTAACACCCATCGGAATGCCTGAAATCTGTTTGAAATATTGAATACCACTGAAAAGAAAGTTTTCTTTAATGCTGAAATTACAAATTTCGTACAAGTCAGTTTTTTTAATAATAGTCATTAAAAAACTCATCTCTAATATATATAAAAGGCAATGTTTGTGTGCGTGTGTGTGTGTGTGTGTTTGTCTGCGATGTCCAGACGAATCTATCGCACTTACAGCCATGAAATTTGGCACACAGGTAGTCGTAATGGTGATTGAATGCACCTCGAAGCCGAAATTTTAAATTTTAACCTAGAATTTTTTTTATTTAATGTTTTGTGTTGTTTTGGTTGATTTTTCGCACTAATTTCTCAATAGATTGGTTTCGAATAATTGCACGGCAAAAATAGATACACCATCGGAAAGAGCACGCGATTTCCGTTCTAATGAAGTTAGTTTTGAATTTCTAACGTAATTTACTGAATTTTGAGAAATTTTTAAAAAATACCCAGTTTTGGCATCAAGATGTTACTTTTGATTTTAAATTTGTTGCATCCGACTTTCTAATAACACTATTAATTTCAATTTTTTTCAGCTTATAACTAGAACGGTTCTGTCGGATTTAAAACAAGAATGGTTAAAATATCTTTTATCGTTTTTTTTAAATTAATTTTTTTCTGGGCCGTTGCGAGATATTTTTCTCGATTGAGTTCCAAAAGCGGAACTTCTTCGGAACGTTGATGCCAATTTTGATTGGCGGACGCGTAGGATACGTCATGACCTTCACCTGAATGAATTACTTCGATTATTATTTTCGGATTTTATTTATATTTTGCTTGCTGTATAATAATCATTTTCACGTTCCAATTTTGTAATATTGTTTTGGATTAACGTACTCTGTACTGTAGCGTGAAAAAAAAAATAAGCAGGAAAATCAAAAAATGTGTATCTTTTGTTTTGATTTTGTTTTCAAAACTTTTTCATGTCATTGTGGACGGTTCTTTTTTTTTTTCCATTTTGTTAAAGTCCTGATTCCACGGGCAACGCCGTGCGCGTACTGCTAGTTGTACATAAAAAGGCACGCTTTTATTAATTTATCATGTGGCAAATTAGTGTAAAGATTTTCGAAGTCAAAGGAATTTAAATTGCAAATTTTGTTATTATTCTGGAGGTCCAAAACTTCAGCATTATTGCAAATAATGAAGTTATCTTCTTTCTTAATTCCATCTAAAATAATATTTAATAATTTGAATAAATGTTTACTGATAAAATAATTATAACAGCCCTGTTCCACGTATAACAAATCTAAAGCTAGTAGGATTTTTATGAAATTTAACATTTGGAAAAAGATAAGGATAGTTTAAAGAACAGGTTTTAATTTTGGGTCTTTTAGCGAAAAAAGTAACATTTTATAAATGTTTTTAAACTTACGTAGCTTACAAATCGTTCTGCAATACCGAAATAAGTAATTCTCTTTTAAAAATAAAAGTAACAGTATTGAATATTAATGTTCAACATTAAATTATTTCATATTAATCACAAAAGAACTTATACTCGGATTATCCATGTAGCAAAAATTAATTGAAATTCTTTGTTCTAAATACCAATAATATATTGCATTTGTTTGCTCTTGAGCGTATTTAGTGGAAAGTAGTAAAACATCTATTTAAATCTTTTCAATATGTAATGTCATTTTTGTGGTTGTATTTATTTCGCATTCGTTTTTTTTTTTCAACTCTTCAGTGTTTCAGTTAAGCATGTAGTTTCATATGATTTTAAAGCTCGTTTCAG
Organism: Araneus ventricosus; assembly: GCA_013235015.1. Classification (NCBI taxonomy): domain Eukaryota; kingdom Metazoa; phylum Arthropoda; class Arachnida; order Araneae; family Araneidae; genus Araneus; species Araneus ventricosus. Next base: position 629,367 of record BGPR01000105.1, on the reverse strand, counting down.
AAATCATTTTAGAGATAAAATTATTTGCTCTCGTAATTTATACATAGAGGAATTCGATACTCTTTCTTATTTGTATGAGCTTTTGCTATGCTTATCAAAAACAAGTGATCTTGCAATATGGACTTTAATAGTTTAAAATGGAAAACATCAATTTTCAACAATGTGAATGAAAAATGATTTATGACTAAATAAATGTCACTCTTAACACAGTGGCTTCTTAATAAAAAGGGTTAATCAAAAATGTTCATGCCTATCTCTTGAGAGTAATGTCTAAAGCACTAAAGTGATGAAATTTCTTTCAAGTTATGAGATATATGATTAAGTTAAACGATTTGGTGTGACTATCAAATGATAAAAATAAATATACACGTAATTTTATAACTAGCAGCTCATTGTTTTACACTATGCTGTGTTGTCGGAGGCCGCGGTGGCCTAGTAGTAATGTCTCGGCCTTGGAGCAGGAAGGTTCCAGGTTCGAAACCCGATTCCGCCGTGTATGGGGCCTGTTTCTCGCTAAATCATAAGTAGGGGGCCAAACGTCCTTCCATCGGTGTGGTCTGGAAGTTTGAGGAGGGATGTGCCAGCTCAGGTGTCGTCTTCGTCATCTGAACATGGTTCAAAATTACGAGGTCCGTCCCAAAGTAGTCCTCATGTAGCTTCAAAACGGGACGCTAATACAACTAAACCAATACTGCGAAGTCATATCCTTTTTCCTTCTGTAAGAGAAAATGAATTAATTCCGAACTTAAATTACCACAGGACACTTTAGGTGCAACGCATGAGCATAAAAAGACTTTATTTCTTGTTGCTTGATGAAAAAAAACTAATATTTAAACGATCAATTTGTTTCGAAACAAGTACCATTAGTAGCAAAATGTATAGATATACATAGATAGATATAATATATAATGTATAGATATATGTATATATATGCTTGGTAGATGTTGTTTTTCTTCCATTAATGAAAAATGATTTTATAATTTTAAAATAATAAAACAAATAAAATTCCATCATCTGATACGGTGAATTAATATCATAGCTATGAAAAAAATTTATTCTGCTCAATGAATAGCTAACATTTTTATTACAAAATGTTTCATAGTATAGCATTATTTAAACATCAATATGAAGAGAATATGAAGTTTTAGCGTTATACAAAAAAATCTTTAACCACAAAATTATTCCTTACTATTTTAAAATTAATCTTCTCATTCTTACAGTGAGTTTTTAGACACTTAATCCCGAAGAAACCATTGAATAAATTTTTCACAAAATCTCTTGAACAGAATGAGAGAAATATTATGAAGACTTTCAACTTTTAATAAAAATAAATTTTATTAAACATTTTAACTACATTATATAGGCGCTATACATTGATTTTTATAGTTTCAAACACACGTGTACTTTTAGAGTTCTTAAAGTGTAGAATAAAGTAAAAATTTCAATGAAACATCATTTTAAAGTTTTAAGACCGTGAGCTTTAAAATTTACATCATTTGGAAAATGTTGTTAATGTATTGTATTTAAATATGGCATTCAAACTTTAGTGTAAGAAATTTGCAACATTCTCAAATAAGCGAAATTGTTTAAATTGTTTTTATTTTTAATGAACTCTAACAAGTATTTTTAAAATCTTTATATTTTCTTTTGGATACAGTTTCATGCAAGAAAAAAGGTTTTAGACAAGTTTAATTAAGATGGAAAAATATATACTTATTCAGAAAAAAGTAGCTTACAAGTGGTTTATTTTTTTACACTTAAAATTTATTGAAGAAATTGTACTTATTTTTTCAATATAAAGTAGTAATAAAAATCAAAAAGCGCTGAATTAAAATTATGAATTTTTTATGGGAACGAAACTCGAACTAAAAATTTTATATTTTCCTACACTGTGGAGCATCTGAAATTCTCTGCTAAACCAATCTTATTCCACAGTAATACAGCAAGTTTGATAAAAAATATATGTATTTATTTGCCTTGTTCTCAAAATTTATTTTACAGTTCACCATACGAAGAAAATTAAAATAAAATGAATCATAACAGACTTCTTGAAATCTCCTATAAATCTGAAGATTATTGTTGTAATTTTTTTATAGAAAAGTAAAGAAAACTTGTAAGTACTTTCAACAGAATTCATAACAATGATGTAATACATTGTAGAAAATTCATATAAATGTAGCTTGAAATATCATTGAAAAAGATTTCTTTTGAATTTCGAACAAAAGAAAGTCGGATTAATCCCTTGAACTCAATTGTTTAATAAAAATAATCGGAGAAGTATCTCGAATGAAATTCAAAGAAGATAATAAAACCAGCTGTCACAAAAGAACCTGCAAGAACATTTTTTAATCAAAATGCAAGAAAAGTTTTGAAAAGACTGAAGAACTTATAATGAAATGCACTGAATATATTTTTTTAATTTTAATCAGTATGCTCTACATGAAAAATAATTTTTCTTTCCTCCCAAAAGCATTTTCTTCTCATATAGAAAAAAATTAATTTTTCATTTTATATAGTAAAGGAATTAATCAAACAAAGGCATCCCCCATGTATCTGACAGATTCTTCTCTAGCACAAAGAATAAATAGGTAGTGATCTTTATAATTTAACAAGACACAATGCTATATCTTTATACATTTTTGAAACAAAATGGATAAATTTCACCGGAAAACCTTTGCTATTTATTTGTATTATATAAAAGTTTCAATTTATAGATGTCTTTCCTTTAGAACTCTATGTACAAGAAAAATTATATTATCTGTTAGTGTATTCAAATATTATGCACAGTTACGGTATTATAATATATTCTTATTAATATTCCATTTATGATTTACTAATTATTTTGTAAAGTATCCCAGAAATATCTGTATAGTATGTAGAACATAATCACACAATAATTTTTTACCTGAAATTTCTAAATCATTTGATTTTTCTAGTAATGAATGAAATTACTTTCAAAGACTTTGTTTGAATTATGCTTATTGCTTTCGATTATTCTTCCCAAGATCCTTGAACCTTTCGGAATTTATCGGTAAATGAAGTTAACTAAAACGGTACTGAAAATAAAATATTTAGTTAAATTAATATAAATACATAAATGTATACTTTCAGTTAATAAATTTCCTTTTCAGTGTTCTCATTTATTTGTACTTCATATAATGTGACGAAGGTGCAAAGAATTATTGAATAGGTTATTGAATATAAGAATGAAGTAGCTTTATTACCTTGAAGCAACTCATAACAAAAGAGAGAACTTCCCCAGAACTTGTAGGTTCGAGGACCATCCAACTAGAATAGTAAAGTAACATCTAGAACACTGATAAACAAAAATAACATTTTGAATTAAAATAACAGTCCTTGGATTAAACTACCGTGGTCAGGATTCTAATCACGGACAAGTAGATTAAAGCTGCGTTCCTACGGCCTGTCCTTCCACGAGTTCCGTCCGCGGCTCGCATTATTCCCTATCGTTGGAACAGCAGCAATCGATGTGGCTCGTGGGCTTGCAAGTGCATCTGTTGTTTCCCGCCTTAATGCGATAAACAGCTCGCACATCAAAGGAAGGGCGAGTGGCCAGACAGCGTCAGTGTATTCGTTCACTCAAGTGCTGCCGAGAGATTTGCAAGGCCACGCGCCATCCGCGTCCCGCGTTATTCCCTATCGTCGGAACAGGAGGAATCGATGTGGCTCGTGGGCTTGCAAGTGCATCTGTTGTTTCCCGCGTTAATGCGATAAATAGCTCGCACATCAAAGGAAGGGGAAGTGGCCAGATAGCGCCAGTGTATCCGTTCACTCAAGTGCTGCTGAGAGATTTACAAAGTCACGCGCCATAAGAACGGCGCGAATGTTCGATATTCCACCGGCCACAGTCCACAAGTACAAACCTTGAGCGACTCGAGGTTTGGCCATGCCACACGCCGTCTAAAAAACACTCCATCGCTCTACCAACTGAGCTACGGTGATCGCTGGCTAGGTTGTTTAGTGCGGTAATATAGAGTTTTTATAAATGAACTTGAGATGTCTGCTATTCTGTCCGCCTAAGTCTGCTAAGTCTTGCCAACTTCCGTGGAGCGATAGTTGAGCAGCTTCCTGTTAAAGTAATAAAGTTATGTAATAAAAATAAATAAATTATATTACACACTTTTTCGGTGTTATAAATTCACTTATCAAGCTACCGTCTATGGATGACAAATGCAGATCTTTTTGTAATTTTCAAATTTCAGTTTATCAATTTAAAACGCAAAGACTTTTGAAATTCCCAAAACATCACATTCAAAATGGATTGATTCTGAAAATAATGAAACATGATTTAAATAAGGTAAAGGCGTATATTAAACGATTCACATATACTTTACAAATTTCGGCTTATATTTTTTATAAAGAAAGAGTAGGTGAAATTTTTAAAGAAATGCATTTGAAAGTATTTTAAAGAAAGATGATTTCTGTGAATGATATCAGGAACTAATCTTTCCTTTATAGCCGAAAGCATCCCCATTATATTCTAAACAACCTCTTACTGCAAGAATTTGGACGAAGAAATAGGAAAGTACTTTCGCCTCCTCATAAAAGAATTGGAAGATAAGATTTATGTTATCCTTCGACATCCCATTCTTGTTTCCTTTCACTAACATTCAACTTACCCGTGGCACATCTCCAACGTGGGCACCGTGAGTTCATGAATGAGAAGCTGCCGTATAAGTAAGCAGGTTCTCGCCTCCCAGGGGAGTATAGAAATGATGGTGTGGCACTTCGGGTCTATCTCCGATGACAGGTCGTACACCAGTAAAACGGGGGGTCGTCGCATTAGCTGCTCGTATTGGGGGCTATTATGCGGGGGGCACAGTGCCTGACTATCTGTCGTGGCGGTAGGTTTTCCTTGTAAACCTGGATGCTAAGGCAGCGCGGGGTGATTCATTGATTGCCCATGGCACATAAGATGACTGATTGGGAAAGGAAATAAACCGTTCAACCAGGTGATGAGAAGAGACAGTTGTATTCAGCGGGGGAGGAGGGGAAATAGTGAAATCCTAACCGTTTACTGATACAGAAATTCATTTCTCGTACCAGTTCATAAGAAAATGTAAGAATTTTTTTGAAACACCATCTCTACCGCTGGTAAAGAAAAGATTATTGTGAAGAGAATAGAAATAACACTAAATTATTTTTCATTGGAATGTATTCGCCATTTTTTTAAGATGTGTGCCTCTTTAAAAAAATATAATGGAGTTTTACATATTCTTGAAATAAAGATTCTTAAAATTAAATAAGAACTGGTTAATTCATTGAAAACTAGTCACTCATATTATTGAATATCTAAAAAGACAAAAATTAATAGTAAATAACCAAAATTAATAATTAAAAATTAAATTAATAAAAAATATGAAAAATGAAAATGAATAAAAAATAATAAAATATTTTAAAAATTGAAAATAAAAATTATAAAAATACATAAAAACGTCAAAAATTTTTTATAAAAAATCAAAAATAAAATTTAAAAAAACCCTAAAAAATCTTTATGAAAAAATATACAAAAATTTTTCAAATCTATAGTTAGGGGTTCCCTCTCTAGATGGAGATAGGTACACGCATCTATTTGTCTTGTTTGCATTATAACACGTTTGGTAAAAAGTCCTCCTTTGTTCCAGAAATGTTATTAGAGATATGATTTTAAGCCCTTCTTTTCATACTTTATTTAAAGGACTGTCTTTAATTTCTTCTTCGTGAATAAATGTTTTTCTTTCCAATACTTCCCGGATTACGTTCAGGCCAAAAGATGATATTAAATATCAGACCTTAAAGTCTTTTTCCTCTACAGAAAACCTATTCCATTTTTGAATCTGCATGGATGTCTGGCCTCTGATGAAGCCATCCACCAGATTCTTACTTCTTGTCGTTGTCTGCTATTATTTTTTACTCTTCCACATTTATAATTCCTTTTATTAATATTTTCACTCATATTATACTTGCATGCTGCAAAAAACAAATAAGTTTAATTTAAACTTGAACCTTTACTCAAACGCATACGGTAATATTTGAAGCCTGTCTTGTTTGATATAATAATTTGAATCCATAATAATAGCCTCCAAATCAGAAAATTAATTTAAAAATGAAATAATATTTAAAGTGCAACATGATGAACAAAACGATTAGTTAAGATGTACAAACAATTATCGCTGCTTCACCGATTTCACTTTTATATCCTCCAGAAATTGAAATTCGTTGGGTCCATCGCTAAACAACCCGAAACCTCGTAAGCAAATTCGAAATATCTTCACTACTTTCCCCGAGGAACAACTTCAGAAAGCGAAATCATCTAAGTAATATTGAAATAAGAAGTAAGGCAGGCGTGTGCGAAAAACTGTTACCCTAATCTTGGGAATTGGAGTCTAGAATATTCTAGCCACGTACTGACTAGAAGACTATCTCGTTACTGCAGAGAATCTGCGTGTACAGGCAACGACAAAACGTGATCTCGATAGTAGGAAGGACGTGATCCCGCCACCAAAAAAATAACCAAAAAGAAGAAAAAAAACTCTATCCTTTAATCTGGTAAAATTTTGGGAACTTCTCATTTTTCTCGTCCTTCTTCCATAACAAATTTGCCGGAAGTTTTTTAATGTTTTTTCCCCTTCTTAAAGAGTTTCTTGCCGGAAAGTTCCTGGTACAGGCGAAATGCAATCAAAACTAGTTGCATCAGGAATAGATCAAATTTTCTTGTAGAATGTGGGAAGAAATAAATTTATTTTGGAGGCCATTTTTGTTAGGTTGTTCACTGAGAGAGGTTTTAATTTCAGAATTCTCTGGGGTTTCTGTTGGTAATGCTACGATGGAAAATAATCAGAAGCCTTATATGTGGTCTATTTAAGGCTAACATTTCTTCATAAATCTGTGCTCGCTTACTTTTCCCTTTCTTTTATGTTGCTTCCTTCGACTCTTATGTCCATTTGAGTTATTTTAAACAACTTTTAAACTTATATTTCCTTTTCTTTTATGTTGTTTCCTATTGCTCGTGTGATCATTTGACTTATTTTTAACTCTCCTCATAGAATGATAATCATTTATCTGACATTTTTTATAACCTTTCGCAAAATAGATTCATATGAGTAAAAAAATGGCTACAGACCACCGCAAACATGAAACTGATTTCTGATAGATAAGCTTCTTTTGGACGTATCAAAGCATCATCGCAATGTTTTGTTATGTCTAGTACTAATGTGCTTTTGGATTTAAAAATAAATTTTTACGTAAATCAGCACATTTTTTTAAAGTCGATTTCTAAAACCAAAAACTTTTGCCATTTCTTATGCAATATTAATGGTTTGCTCGAAAATGTCTGATTAAATGAATTACTAACAAAACTCACGAAAGAAGGTTTCATGACAGTAAGAAATTTTATTTAATCATGAAAGGAATTTTTAAGATTTCAGTTTATACGTATATTAGCATATCAAGTGAAATGTTAAGAGGACATACGACTCTTAAACCGCGAAAAAATAGTGGAAAATTGTCAAATTCAATACATTATATCTCTGAAACAATGCAATTCACAAACTCACTTTTTTATAGAAAAATATCTGTTCTTTCTCTTATAGTACGGAAATTTTCAACCATGATATTGGTATGTATTTATTTGAGAGAGTAATATATATGGGTATAATTTCTAGAGAAAAAATGAGATAGTCACCTTGCGCTCATGATTACGGATAAAATATTTATCTAATCACAATATTTTGGGTTTCTAAGTAACCGAAACAGTCTGTTTAAGAAATCTAACAACAATTTATTAACATTTAAATTTAATTTCTATTTTATATACCAATTTAAAGTAAAAATGTTAAATATAGTTAAAATTTCAACTTTTCTATCCCAAAAGGCTTCTTTGGAAAAATATGTAAAAAAATGTGGTTCAATTTTAGAACATATCAAAATACATATTCGGTAAAAAAATTGTAAAAATATTCAATAGTTCTTGAGATATAGTGCGCATAATATGAAAAAAAAACACATTTTAACATATAGCTCTTTAAAGATATGGCCATATTGAATGTTTACGTTGAAGAGCTCACACATTTTCCTTAACTTTCATTATTATGGGAATTTTTACCGCGGAATGTTTTAAATTGTTGAGGAAAAACAGAGGAATAATAAATTATTTTTTCAAAAATTCGAAATTTTTCGAAGTTTAACATTCGTATGTCCCCTTAAATCGATAAACACAATGATGACTTAAATTAGCTGGTCACTTGTTTTCATAGACACTTCTGACGTTCTACCAGAAATAAATATATTCTGGCTCATGATAATAAATGATTGTAATATTTTCTTAATTTTGGCCAACAAAGAACACTGACATCTATCTCACTTATTACGACAACCAAATAAAGTATTTGCATTCCTTTTGCTCATTTTACCTATGAACATTTGGTTAAATTTAACCATACTTCTGCTGGGGTAAAACAACTTATTTCTATCATCTAATTTCTATCAACTAATTTCTATCTGCAGCTAATTGAATTATCACTAGTAGTTCTGTGAACAGCAGATCTCGCTCCCCCCACCAAATAAAAAAAATCTAAGATTTTCTCTTCATCACATTTTTTAAAAGCTTAGCAGATGATGTTCATTGTGAAGATAGCTTTGTTTGTAGGGGCACTGGATATCATAATTTGACTCTCGAGGAGATACACTGTTGTACGAAAGTTTAGCACAATTCTTAAGGTGTGTCAAATTTGGAGTTAATATGGATAAAATGGTTCGCAATCTCCTGAATTAGCAAAATATCTCTAGCTCTTTTACTTCGCTTATCTTTAGGTGGCATATCGAAATACTTTGAAAAAGATGGCACCAAAAAATCACAGAGAAAATTTCAATCTCTAAATTATTATTTTAAAAAATTCATCGAGAAAATTTCATTATTAAATAGGCATCAAATTAAAATATTTTTCCCAACTCACTTCGTTATAACTAAGAAGATGGAACTCAAAATAACTTGGCGATAAATATTACAATTTGGCAAAAAATTATAGATATAATTATATTATAAGCGAAAAGCTGTCATTGCTATGAAGATCAGACGATTTATAATGCAGGCGAAATCGCATTTTATGGCGAGAAGCGTTTGATAATTCCATTTAGGCTTAACAATTACAAGCGAATTTTTAAAGTTCTTTAAATTGGTTATTGCGCCATATAAGATATAAAAGAAATGGTTTAGATGGTTAAAAGCTAACCAAAGATTATAAAAATAGATAACATTTATTTAGTGAAATGCGAATAACGATATATAGCGATAAGCGAACTGGGTTTATTTACAACTCTGATGTTATAATCTTAATGTTCGGTTGCCACTCACTCTTTTATTACAAATTAATGCAATAATTATATATAATTAAAATAATTATTTTATCACCGAATTAAAATAATAAGAAATAGGACATAGACATCGTTTTCTATTGCTTCAAGAAATATTTCTGCCAAATTTGAAGTAAATCGAACAACGCATTTAGTCGTAATAGCGTAACAAACAAATTTACAGATTGACAAAGTGCCAAATGCTGGACTAAAAACGTAGACCTCACTTCGCTCGGTCAATTAAGATTATATTAGTCAACCTAATAGATCATTCTGTCTAAAATAGTGTAGTTCAGTGTTTCTCAACCTTTCGGCATTTGCGACCCAATTTTCAATCATAATTTTCATCGCAACCCCTCTCATACAACAACCATATGTACAATAATAATACATTGTGCAGTACCGATATAATCCTATTTATAAGTGTATTATATTACAGTAAATATGTATTTTATTTTTTACTATGCCAGGATGTATTTTGTTTTACTTTCCTTTCAGTAAATTAATCAATTTTTTTAATAAAACCTTTTTTCGATATGCTCGCGCCCCCAAGGAGGGGTCTCCGGGCCCCCCCCCCCAGGTCCACAGGTTCAGAATAGCTGGAGTAATTTCATGTTTTGGATTTATCGTTCATAGTTAAGGAATGCCATAAAATATCTACCAACAATTCGAAAATATATTAAATTTTAGAAGAAAAATTACATCCTTTGAAATAAATAAATTTCAGATTCATTATCATTACTTCTTGTTTGGAATTGTATTCAAACATTTTTTAAAAATCGCCTCTATATAACTCAAAAGTAATGAGTAATTTTATTTGGTATGTAGTATATATTTTCTCAAAAAATGTTTATTATTTCATAATTATAACGATTATTTCTATTAATTTTTGATCACCTAATTTTTAATTCTGATATTTTATTTATTCTTTTTCAATGTCTTCATTTATTTTATAAGTATATTTCTACATTTTTTTAATCCATTTTCGGATATATTTTACATTTTCTGCACGAAAAGGCTTTAATGAGTACAGCGAAAATGTGATTTTCCTAAAGTCTTGCAAGAATATGGGATAATATAGCATTATACTGTAAATTTATTCCATGTCTTAACTTATTCAAATAAAATGGAACAACATCGGATTACATTTCGTATTAATTTGGCCCATGAAGTACGAATTATCGAACATTTCAGTAAATGGAAACGCTCTATCAAATCTTTAATCTGTTAAAAATTTGTCAAGACCCTTTTTAAATTTTGTCCTACAAGTTTTTAAAATGCGTAATAATGAAAATTTGAACCATAAAAATATTCTTCTAATAAAGAAAAAATAATGGACTTTTTGTAAAATTTAGATTTAAAACACAGAGCATAGATAATACAACATGCAATACATAAAGCATAAAAAAGCTTCAAGCATATAGCCCACAAAGCGATGCAAAATTTTTAACTCATCATAGTTTTAAAAATGCTTTTAGGAATTTACTTCATAGGTATTTAATTACTTTTATCAAAACAAATAAAATGAATACTGAAGTAGTTACTCGTCAAAACCGTTTATTCCACCTGAACAAAATACACTTTCCTTTAATAGCAAGTATTAATATTTTCCAATTAACGAAACTATGCATCTGCTAGAATGAACGTCATTTAGAGTATGCGCATCTCAGGAATTTAAACGAACAAAAATTCTGTTTTCCAAATTTCTTACGTAGAATGTGAGCAGCAAGTTCCACCGTTGCCTTGGCAACCCATTTCTTTCCATGATAATCATGGCGCGAATCGCCGTTGCCAGATTCCGGAAAACAGATCGGATTACGAAAACTTCAACTTCTTCTTCTTCTTGTTACTATGCGAGAAAACTTTTCCCTAATCTTTACGAACCTCTTAATCACTTGGACAACTTATCAAAAGTGCGCACACCCTATCACTTTGTTGTCTTGTTTCTTCAGCTATGATGGACCGTTCGAAAGATCTCAAATTTCTGAGTAATTTGTGAAGCACGACAATTATTTAAGGTATGGATCAATTTTAGAGAGAATATCAAAAATGTTTGTTCAGGCAGTTTTGATACGTAAACACTTCCACAGAACTTCTTATAAACACATTCCTTCTTACTAGGAAAATATTATTCTTTATTTCATATATTGTAAATTATTTTCCATCGTTTATCTCAAAATATTTCTTAATACATAGTTTCAAATTTTGCATTAAAGTGTTTACATTTAAGACGGAGTTAAATAAACATTTTATACCTGGTATACATTTATGGAGGGTTCAGAGTTAAGGTTAACCAAGTACATGAGATTCATTTCCGAGAAAACAAATTTCAAAATTGATTAGCTGCGTTTAAAATAACTGAGGACTTCTAATTGTTCCTGCTGCCTGGTGGATGCAAACTGAACTATGGGCTTGCATGATTATTACATAGAAAATGTAATATTTCTACACTAACGTGGCAGTTTTAATACAAAATGGGCAAAACATGAGCTTGGTTCACTACTCCATGTGTTTACAAGAAATGTTTTTATTGAAAAAGCTTCATTTCTTGCAAAATCAGTTCTGAAAATTAAAGTTGCGTCTGAAAAGATTTTTAAGAAAATTATAAAATAATATCATGGTGTGGCATGATTATTTTGTGTCCTTGAATCTTATTCGATGATTTGAGAAATCTGAAGTTTCTGATTAATTCAATTAACGAATTTAGTTTCAGATTAATTCTTGAAAGGCGGCAGTAATTTGACATAGATGAATTTTTAAAAGAAAATAAAATATGTTCTCAGATAGTTTCTTGTGTAAACACACTCGTAGAACTTCACATAAATACATTTTCTCTATTCATGAAAACATTATTCTTTATTTTACATGTTGTAAAATACTTATTCTAGTTTTCAGTTGTCTAGAATGCTGATAAGTTCTCAAAAAAAAAAAGAAAAAAATTGAAAATCTGGCAAAAACAACTTTTTTTGTGGCATTCAATTGAGAAAAGCTTTTATCTGTCAGAAAAATAAATTATTTAGATTTTATATTTATGTATAAAAGATTTTTAACAATTTTAATGAAGTAGCATTGAACTTCCCAGATTCAATGAATCTTACACGATGGTATTGAGCTTGATAACTTCATATTTCATCCTCAAACAACGAGTAGATAGCATTCATAGAAAGTTATTGCACTAATTGACATGGTTATCATCGTTTGCATTTCCATCTATTTTACCACAACGCCTGGATATTAGCGTATCAACAAGTCGAACACTTCTGATAACTAATAAAATCCTACATTTGCATAAGTTAATTTGAGTTAATAATGCATATTATTAATTACTTATCTAATAGCTATTCTAAATGTCTATATAATTTATGCGACAACCTCTATTAAAAAGAGTTATTCTTATCTTGGCACGAAGCTTCTGATGTTTGAGACATATTTTTTAATTGTTTTTCATATAAATGATACCAGTTGCGAGATACCCAAGTCATAATTCATGAGTTAATGCTCCCCATACACCTATCAGCATTATTCACAGGGCCAATATGGTAATATAAATAAAACCAGAGTAAAAGAATATCCTATTCTAATATTTTATCCTAGTTTATCGCATGAGAAGGTTAGGATATTTCATCCATTGATTACTGAAATCCTCATTCTTTTCTCGCTCATGATAATATTTCAAAAATCTTTTATAAGATTTTTGCATCGATGTACTTCAGTTAAAAAATAAAGGTATAAATGTTAAATAAAATGGATGCAACTTTTATGAACGCCCAAGTAACGAATTAGTCTTATTTTATGGTAAAATTCCTATTGTCTACAAACGAATCTAAACGATGTAAAGCTAGTATCCTTTCTTCTTTTTTTATTTGTCTTCTAAAAATTCGCGTTTTCTATTTATTTCTTTAATTTTACGAAGCAAATATTTCCATGACATTGCCTGTCAAATTCATGATTGGCAGATTTCTATAAAGTAGGCTTGAAAGTCAGTGCGTTACGTTGCAGTAAAATATTTACACAAAATGTGAAGGAAAAACATATTTATATTTGCATCACATTTTGAAACGATATAAACTTTCTTATTAACTTCAGAATGTGAGGTATAACAAAAAATTAGTAATTATTGCCTACATTTTTTCTAAAATCTCTACTTTAGAAGTAGAGAAATTAAATTTTCCCCCAAAACTTACCTCCACTCTCAACTCAATACAAGTTTTCCTAAAATCTATCTAATCTTGGTATCCCTCTCCATAACCGCCACCAAACATTCTACGCAACTCCCCATGCAGTAAGTGCATCGATAGCAAGAGAAAGCAAGCCTTCGAACAGCGTTTATGGCTCGCAACGAAGTTTACCAATTCCCCTTTCCCCGCCAACAACAACCCGTCATAAACATTCAACCGGAGGGGTTGCCTGCCTTTATTAAACATTAAATCATATCATAAATCAAGAGCCAAATGCGTTTACTGGGCAATTCCGGGGCATCTATAGCGAGCAGGCGAACGATCACTAAAGACCACAACACGGTAACTGGAGCTGTGTGCATGGTCTATTAGAAAAGAGTTGTGCTGAGCGCGCTTGCTGAGCGGGGAAAAAATAAATATATAAAACAGAATTTTGTCTCCCGTGGCGGGAAGAAATGTCAATGCAGCTGCAAAGTGTTCTGCAGCTGGTTTTATTGAAATTCCAAAAGGAGCGGAAACAGTGGGAGACCAGATTAAATTGATTCATTCCATTTTCTTCCAGTGATATTTTTATGTCGGAAATACATATTCAGAAATTCTTGCGTCCATAAAGGAAGATATAAACTTTCTAATGAAATGAATAGTATCGTGTTGAGAAGAGATTCTTTTTTATTTTGTCATTTTGAGTCGCGAAGAATTTATTATTAAACGGAGGTGTACTTCGCTCGTTTCCGTAATGCATGCTTCATAAAGGTTGAATAGCATTGATCAAATACTTCAGCTTATTATTTTGATTGTGAATGGTTGAGTTGATGTTTTATGTTTGTTTATCATTGATTTAGTCATTCAATATCAATGAGTATTTTATTTATATTGATAGGATTTATTACCATGGTTATGGTTTATAGTAATTCTATGCACTTAATTTACTTTCAAATGTAGTAAAATTTTTGAAAATGCTAAAATAATACTATTTGCGTATTCCAATATTTCACCTTGCATTTCAATCAATCCTTTTTTCAGTATATATGAAAAAAGGATCATCAGTCATCAGTTTTATCAGAAATCGTGCGATTTTAAATTTTAGAAAGGGCTATTTATTTATCTTGATATATTAGAATTAGAGATGAATCTTTCTCGTTCGGATTTTCATAAATTTTAAAGGAAATTCCATATTTTGGCAAGGAGCATAGAAACTACAAATACTGAATGTGAATAAAAAAAGTATTTACATAGAAAGTGAAATAAATTGTGTTTGTCGAAGAATCATAAGGATTCGCCATGTGGAAATAAATTAAAACGCATCTAGAACTGTAGATTACTTACAACCGTGACCATTCTCAAAGTTTTTGTTTAAATATTTTGTTGACAATTTTTGATGCATTATTGCATTTTAATTTCAATTCTAATGACTTGCTAAAGCAAACAATGATAAGTATTACCTCAATATTGTTTAATCTGGTTCACCAGTTTTAGTGTACTAATGTATCATAATTTTCATTTTAACAACATTCATGTGTGAACAATAGCAGTTTTTGCGTTATCACTATTGTACTGTCGTTTAACAGTGATATTTCCTTAAGCAATGATTATTGTTGTGCTGTTTTTAAGTGAACCACTTCTTAACTAAGTGACTGATAACTGATTTAAAAGATTTCTAAGCAAATGAATGAATACTGAAAAAATAACCTTTCTATATGCCAATGTGCTTTATGATAAGATGGGAAGACATGATACTTATTGCAATAAGCCTGAATCAAACCAAACTGTTTAACCCTAGATAACTAAACATTCATCTAATAGACTACCGATCCCTGCCAGTTCTGTGAATTCCAGATGTTCCCGCTGCGCTAACACAATTTCAATCACAGTACCGTCATAACTAGTAAAATGAGTTATCGAAATGTGATAAGCGCGGCTGTACACTTGCTACTTTTCGAGATTTGCTGCAATTGTTGCAGAAGTTTGTGTAAAGCGCTGAAGTTGAAGTTAGTTGCAGAAGAAAAGACTAAAAGCGCGGCAAACTAACACTTAATTTATATTTTCTGTCCATCTAAGAAACGCAGAATTTCAAAATACGTGTGCAACTACTGCAACAAGGCTGCTTGTGGAGAGCACACCTTAAGCATCTGTATGGTGTGCTCTCCACAAACAAGCAAGCAAGTTTGTGTAAAGCGCTGAAGTTGAAGTTAGTTGCAGAAGAAACGATTAAAAGCGCGGCAAACTAACATAGAATTTGTACTTTCTGTCCATCTAAGAAACGTAGGATGACAAAATACGAGTGCAACTACTGCAACAAGACTGCTTGTGCAGTAATAGTACACTTTAAGCATCTGCCAAAAAGGCAAGCGATAATTTTCACGATTTTTCTGTTTTTTGAATGAAATATTATAATACTTTTCTTAAATTACGCTGATTTGTTTGGAATAAAATAAAGGAAATATAAATGTATACTTGTTTATAATTTGTAGTCTATCCATCGAATGATTAGTTATAGAGTAAACATTGATTTACGCTGTAACTTACTCTTAGTTTAGTATCTAGTGTTAAGTAAAAAATGCACAATTGCTAATCAGCTTAAAGGTATATGAGCGCATAACAGAAAGCCTAATAAATATCAGGAAAATTCTAAATGATTTTCTTATTAGTCTGGCCCATTTCAAAGTCACTGCGCTCTTTGCAATAAGCCTGATTTTTCATTTAGCCTAGGCAATGTATATATCGAGGTAACAGAAATTATGTTGTCATTTTACTCGCGGAAGATTTTTCTTGATACCAGGTAATTTTTGGTTTGAATCAAACAGAATATAAAACGGTTTAGAATATATATAACATCAAGAAATATTTTTAAAATTTATTTCATCATTAAAAAGATTCTACGTATGATGCAATTTCAGATTTTCTATGAAGTATTCTTGCTCCAAAATAATAATTAGCGGTCTGTGGGTTACTCGTTTGTAGAGGACGGTAAGGAAGACAATAATAAGGCGAAAAAAATATTATTGAAATGAATGCCAGCAATTTCCTAGAAAATTACTTTATGTTCTTGATGAAATGAAATATTACTTTAATAAGTATTTAAGGACATATAAATAAGACAAATGGTACTGGGATATTGATTCTAATGAGTCAAAAAGTAAAGTATAATTATTTTAAGATAAATGAGGAGTCCAAATTCTGAAATTTGGTGAGGCATTATTACTTCAAAATAAAGTACTTGTAAAACCTCGAATGCTCTGTAAATAACATTTTTACTCACGACAAATTATCTATATTTTTCTTAAAGTAAAATGAAATTCACAAGCAGAATTTCATTTTCAACTCTGGTGGAATAGTCTTTATTTTAACATGATCTGTCTGACGTTAAAATATATTGCTTTTCTGTAGTGTTGCGAGACATATATTTCGAAGAAATGCCAAGTATTTCAAGAATTTGTAAACATTTCGCTCATAACTTGATTTCTGGAACAAGAAAAACATTCTTTTGAAACATCGCTATCTATAAAATGCACTTTCTACGCAATATTTAAAGGAATCCTTAGATAATACTTATAAATCAAATTTCTATCTTTAGAGTTTAAATTTTTTAAAGTTTGTGACATTTTTCCCCTTTTGGTACACAAGAAAGAAATGCATTGCTGCATGACATAGTTGACATATATTACATAGGAATGTCCAAAATCCTCTTAAATTGAATTTAAATATCTACATTGTGCTTATGTCACGAAACTCAGTTTATATCTATAGTGAAGATGTTTTCATTTAAAGTAAATATAGAGCTGGAGAATTTTATATATTGTAAGAATATTATTTGCTTGTTTTAAGTAATGATGGAAAATCATATTCAAGTAATGAGAAATGTAAAATGACAGGTGGCATTTTCAGATTTTAAATCCATCGCGCATCGTAAAATATATTCTCGTAACTGTATGAATAAATGATTGTCGATTCCAAATATTTTTTTTATTTTATATTTTCTTTGGTACTATGATTTTAGTTTTTACATAAATTCATTATATTTTTGGAATTTGTTTCAAGTCCTCAAATATTATCGAATATTTTTAATGCCGTTCCCTGTTTACATTGGCACCATTCGAAGAGCATCAGAGCTGTCTAATATCAATTGTATTATGATTTTTTCTAACTCGTAATATTATTTATTCAATTATATATTTTAGTTCTCTGTAAAACAATTAATAAATTTGTATTCCAGTTTGCTGGAAAACATTAGGTAAAAATAATATAAATAATTACATAAAACAACACAGTATGAATGTATATTTAAAACATTTCCTTCAGTTTTGACACACAAGTTTAAAAAACATTAGGTTTTTAAATGGCAACGAGAAAAAATTGCTCATTGCATTAAAAATTTAAACACCGCAGAACGAGTAGTTTATGTACTGTAAAAGGTTCCCCCAAAATGTAAAAAAAAACTAAACATTGCATGAGATGATAAAGATGCAATACCCTTCAGGGAATCTTAATTAATTAGGTTCACTTCAATTTTTCAGCCAGGGTTATAGGCGTTACGTGTAATGTTCGGAGATTGTGAACCCTGAGTTCGTGTGCTCCGTAAAACCCATTAATCGCTGGTGTGTGTGTGTATAAAGATGCAAGAATATGAACTCATATTTAATATAAACTCCGGTTTAAAATGCAGAATGCAGTCTTGCACGAAAATTTTTAGAAATTATTTAATTAATATCCAGAATAAAAATTTACAATACATTGGCATGGCTACCAATATAAAATAAACTATATTTTATTTCTTTTTCTGATAAATTTCTTTTATTAAGTATCACGATTGAATTGAAACAAAGGTTCGTTATTAATTGTGATTAAACTACAATTTCGACTGGTTATCACCAATATTATTTTTGGCATGATGTTCACATAATTGGAAGTCTGCTTTACCTGACCTCTCAACAATCTTTACATTTTTCTGAAAAACAAATGAAATCAGTTGTTCATTATCTTTACAATGCAATCAATGATGACCTGAAGAAGAAATAAAATGCATGATTATATATATATACTTTGAAAGCTCATTTCAAGAAATCAAAATTAATCTGGATTTGTTGCTTTCTATCGCTTTCCATAAAATACATTGAATATAAATAATTGCATTTGCATAGTGTTTCAAGTCGAATCAAACTTTGTCTATCAAGAATAAATAATGGATTTATCAAATTAAACTTTCAAAATATTTCAGCATCTCAGTCTTTTATAATTGATCAACGAATTAAAATTTACAATAATTAATTCTGAAACGTGATCTGTATTGGTTTCAAGAAAGATAAAAAATGGATGGCCGTACTTTACCTGACAAATCCATGCATCAATTAATGTGCTTCTTGAATTTTTTAACAAATACTAGCCGTCTCTGCCGACTTCGCTCGCTACAATGTGTATCGATAATGTTTAACAGCACGGTTGAGATTCATGTTTAACCCATTGAAAAGAAGTCTGATCTCAGCCGTTTGTTTATCTTTGGAAAGTGAAATCAGGTGATATCTCAATTGCTATAGATTTTGGCAAATCCTATAGCTAAATTAGGTGTTTTCTAGACGAAATATTTATACAGATGCTCATCTTATTTAATTTGTTTAGAGAAAAGTTTTCACGCTTAATTCCAGATTACAATAACCTTTTACTTAGTACTTCAAAAGTTAAGATGGTTTTATACTAAATATGTTACACATAACAACATCGAGCTTAACCAGGATTCTGTAGTCATTTCATGATCTATTTATATTATAACCACTAAACACCACCAATGCCATCATAGATTTTTAAGAATTTATTGCTCTCTACCGAATTAAGGAACATTTCATCTCAAAACCAACACTTTACCGAATTAATTGCATTTTAAATCAAAGTGCTAGGCTACACTCCGAAGAGAACTTCAACCAGTAGGAACAAAGTAATGCATGTATTACTGTGAGACTTACTAAGTCTTTCAACTTGTGCGCACGTAATTCAATTGAGCGTCGTATTAAAATTCACAACAATGATTTCTCAAAGGTGATACGCTGTGGCTTACGGCGAAGGTGAGTAAATCCATGGCCATGCAGAGAATCAGTTTAATGATGAATGAAATTCCTCACACGTTGAGCAAAGTAAATGGAGAAGGAGGAAACCTGATTAATAAGGAATGGCCGCCGAAGAGAAGTCTGGAACGAAGAGTTATTACGAGATGGATCACCTGCACGCCCTATTGAATTAAATCCCGATGCTTTTCAAGTGATCATCATTAATTAAACAACTAAACTAATGCTGCCATGCATCTAAACTCCGAAGTGGTCTAATTGATCTTTATTGTTAAAGAGGGAAACGTACTAACCCACGCGAAAATCGTGGTTTCAGAAGCAGTTTAGATCAGCCACGGATGCAGATTGGGTAATTCATTGGTCGAAGCAGGAGTTTGGATCATATATGTATATAAAGGCAAAATAAAAAATGGCAAACTTTCTTGGACTTCCGAATAGCTTTAAATTCTACTCAAATGTCTGCCAATTCAGTTTTACTTTCTCGTGTAGGGATTGCGCAACGAGCACGTACTGTAATCGTTAAAATATTTGACTTCGAGATTTTGATGGACCTGCACGTTTTAAACTTTCTAGAGTCCAAAAAGGCCAATTTTTGAAATTATGTATGCAACACCTTTTCGAAGCTCCAAAAGCCCTTTTTGGAACTGTGCATGAATGTTTGTCAATCATTCTGCCTGTGAACACGATAACTCAGGAACGGAATAAGCTAGATGAATTGAATTAGGTATCTGATGGACAAGATGTGTCATTGGGAAGTTTTACTCTTTGTCCGTCCACGTTTATATGACACGAAATCTAATTAGCTAATTAAACGAAATTTGACAAATTATCTTATCATTATTGTAGATCTGTATTAAATTTTGGACCAAACCCATTAAAAAACTGAGTGTCTATCGGTCTGTGAATTCATGTGTGTGAAAACGCGATAACTCATAGATTGACTTAGCTAGATAACTTCATATGTGATCTTGATACTAAAATTCTAGATCTGGTTAAAATTTTGGACTCAATAGGTCAAAGAAAAGAAGTTCAAAAAACACGTTCGTTTCCTTTGATATACTACGAATCTCTTCCGAAACTCCAAAATTGAGCTAGTATGAGGGACAATCGAGGGGAGGACACTTCCGCTGGTCATTTTGAAAGTCATAGTTCAGTTGATTGAAAAATATACATTTTACAGTACATGTGATGAATTTAATTCGCAGTGATATCGTATCATACATCAAATGCAACGTTTCAAATTCAATTGTTGTCCAGTTAGACAGACAGGCTAATCATGGCAGTACTGTCAACATCAAGATCAATCTCCCTAAATCTTGTTTTAAAAAACAATCTCAAAAAGTGTTCCCTTGAAATCTAGCAGGATAGATGGAACCTTTCGGAAACGGGACGGCGAACTTTCATTTTCGCACCTGAAGTCGACATTAATCGAGCCTCATTAAATTCAAAAATGAATCAGTTCATCAAAGGGCATCGGCTCTTCATGGCCTAGATTCGGTTTATGTTTACACGATCGTTGCGTTTGCGGTGATAAAGGTGATCCAGACCACTACGCAACAGTGGCAAAACCTTTTTCATTTCGTGAAGCCCAGTGCTAAAAAGCTTTCGGAGTGGTGTGAAAATGTGTGTGTGTTCTCCAAAACAGAAGAAAACTGGCACGACTCTTTAATATTATGAAGATCCTACATGAACGAAGACATGATATCACCATTGATTAAGTAAGACTTTTCTGGCTTCCACCAGCAATTAAGGCATTCGCTGCAGACATTTTTGCATACTTTGTGTGTTAATTGTTGTTGTTGTTGTTGTGATTTTATTTTTTTTCTCCTTTCTGTAATCCTTCTCTACGCTGAGAGGGTTTTGCATAACCGTAAACCTTATCTGGTCGGTTCCCTTCCGGAATAATAATAACAACGCTTCAATTTAATTTTGAAATTGTTTCTGCTTCTTTTATTTATGACTTGTAGAATTTAGGGACAAATTCAGCGCAAGATAGAGTTCCTTTATATGTTGGATATCTCATTTAACTCAATTACCTTTTGTAATTGTGTAATGTGTTGGCTCTATTACATTTTAAAGCGTCTGAATGTGAAAGAGATTACTTCCTGTTATTTTATTTTAAAACATGAAAAAAACACCTCAAGAGAAATTTCGTAGGTGTTATGTCATAATAAAAATATGTTGCACCTTCAGAAATTTCATTTGAAATCTATTTCGTATTCGCATTTAAATTTTGATAATTTAGTCATTTCATCTCGTATGAAAATATTCCGTCAAAGGAATAATTATTTCATAATAATAAATTCAACACATGACCTTTATGAACGTCACAAGATTGCAGATTGATCTTCATAATTTGTAGGCAGAAAGAATCACAGAACTTCAGAAAGAATCACACGATTAAGGTTATTACAGAGGTTAAGGCAGAATGCTCTCAGTTTTACATTGTGCTCGGAAAATATCTGGGGAAAATAAAAGGGTAGGTCAGGCATACGATAAGAATCTAAAATCACACAGGAACATGGGTGCGCAAATGCCACCTGGAAGCAGCAGGTGATATTTAAAATAATACAGCACTGGGACCACAATTGCCGACACTTTTTGAAATTTGTACATTGTTTCAAATATCTCCTCGATCTTCGTCCATATAAAGAAAAGGTTTTAATTAACAATTTGTTTTGAAGATTCGGTCACGAGGGCATTTTGAGGACCAACTAGAATGAAGTCATAAAAGGAATTTTGCCTTACCCCATTTCACAGAAAGCTAATAATGGTTTGCAACTTTCGTCAATTATTTTTGGTGTTGTGCACAATATTTGACTGCGTTTTCGTAAAAATAATTGGAATATTCGGGAAGATATAAAGGTTTCTTTAAAAAGTCCCAAATTTTTTCGCATGTTATTTTTTTCCCCTTATAACTTGCAGCGTTTTAAACCAAATTGTATGAAACTTACAGATTATGTCATAATATGATAGAAACGCGTTGCTTTAAAATGTTAAGTAAATACTTTGAATATTAGAAGAGGTATGAGCATTTCAAGTAAATAATTTTTTACTGCGCATGCATTAAATGTAGACTAATTTTCCGTTCACAACTTCAGAGCCAGATATATAGGGGAAGTTATATAGAAATTACAGTTCAATACCTTTAAAATTCATAAAGATATCGGCATTTTTGCCAGCGCTGTTTTATTAAATGCCACCTGCTGCCTCTAAATGGTGTTTGCGCACCCATGTTCCTACGTGATTTTTGATGCTTATCGTAAGTCTGACCTATCCTTTCATTTTTGCCAGATATTTTCCGAGTACAATGTATATAATTGTTTATCATTATAAAGACCCTAAAATATAGGATTTTTATATCATTTTGAAACGAAATAGTGCTAAGAATCCAAAATTTTCCAATAAGAATTGCAAAATACTAGTTACAGCAGATTTATTTAAACTCAGATTTAACTGAAAATTCCATTCCTTTCAATTTTTATTATACTTTTTTTAGTAACAGAACCAATTTGCATGCAAACGGAAACAAATTTTTTTCCCTATCAATTTATCAAACATGTTATATAAAAAATGTTATATTATGCTTAGGTATTTAAGTATTAATATATGTACATTAGTTGTGACATTCATCTAGGTAATTCGTACTCTGGATACAAAAATCGAAAACGTAATAAAGTATAGTGCGATACAAACCCTTACTATGTAGGGAAAAAAATCCGCAACCTAACTCCGAGCCTTTCCCTGTAATCTCACTCAAAAACAAAACCTGCAGACTAATTATACCCTTAAAAGATAAAAGAAACATTCCAAAGCCATACCAAGGCTAAACATCATTCCACCAAATGTGTTAAAGCCGTAACCAACTACTAACGAGGAAATGTTTGTATCCGAAGGTACGTGTTTTGCGAGCTCAGAAAATAATTACATTTTATGTGCTACTGAACCTTCTACCCTGCGGTTTATTGCCCATCTTCGTTTTTAACTTAACCGTTTGTTCACTTTTCATCGAGGGGGCAGGTGAAGTGCTTTAACGATGTCGTTTGCGGCTAATGGGATGTTATGCGACCCCGCCGTACGTAAATAGTTAGTGACACGCGATGTGCCACTGCATTCGAAGCTGTTGCGTTGAAGAAATGGGAATTTATTTATAGGATGGGTGAATTATTGCTTTTGACCTCTGTTTGTGAGTGAAAAGGATCGGATGGGGTTTTACAGTTAAGGGGACTGAGAAATGAAATGTGTCAGTAATAATAATATATTGCTTAAAATATGG
>BGPR01000105.1:533442-605499 GCA_013235015.1 Araneus ventricosus | reverse complement strand
ATATTTTAAATCATGGTAACAGCTATTCTGGTTTGTTTCCTAGAGTATTCAAATATATTTCAAACTAAGTGTTTGCGTAATTTGTATGAATATTTAAGAAAAATGCCTAATAAAAGTACAAAAGAGGAATTTATTAAACCTAGGAATTAATTCCGAGAAAATATTCTTACTGTAATGAAAATCTAATTTAGGTATTAGGATAGAAAAAGACTAGATATTCACTTGAAGCTAGAGCTGTTCCAACTGTAGTTTCACAGTCACAAATTCCATAAAAGTATCAAATTTTATTTTTCTTAAATCGCGATTAAAGCATTCAGTATAGATAATTCATCAAAATATTTTAATAAAACATATTTCCATTATATAAAATTTCGTATAATTATCCTATATGCTTTTGAGATAAAAAAAACATGTTTCTAATAAGGATACAATATTATATTCAAATACGAGCCGCCTACGGCGAAGAACTGTTTCGCCAATCTTGTATTAATAGTAATAAGGCAATTAAGGCTGACATTTTCAATGTTTGAATTTTTGTAAGCTGAAAGCAATAATTTCAATAAGAACAAAGAAATGAATTTAAAAATGCAAACAGTGAACAGGTTAATTAGTATAACTGAATTTTAATTCTTTATGCACAGAACGAAAATGTACAGGATGTTTTTGCATGTAATGAACTTTGAGTTAATCCCTTATATTCAAGTATTAAAAAATGATAAGTAAAAAGATTCTTAAAAACATGGAAAAGATTTTAATAAGCAATGAAAAATTTGAAGTACAATAATTAAATTTCTCAGCTAAAAATAATTTACTTATTAAACTCAAAATAACTAAATAAAGTTTTCTCTGTATGATAAAAGAGAATTGACTACACTTTATAAAACGCAAAACTAAATTCATGATAACCATTTAATTCTAGTCAATAAAAACAACCATTTATAAGTTTAAAAAAATTATTAAATTGAAATGCATGAAAAAAAACAAATCTTGAATAATTATTCTGTGCTTAACAAAACAACAAACACACACTAAGAAATTGAATATCTACAAACTAAACAAACACAAATTGTCAAAAAATAGTTAATAACAGCAAATGATAAAAAAAGAACTAAAAGAGGCAAACATTTGGATAATAGTTAATTCTCTCTGCGGAGCAAAGTAAAATATAAAAATACATATCCCATTCAACAGTGTTCAGCCGAGATTGATAATTAAGATTAAAGCCAATGACTACAATGAATAAAATAAAACCAAATTTACCATTCTAAAGCCATCTGTTAGGCTTAATTAATCGCCAATAATAACATTGTGAAGAAATTTTTTTTTTAATTTGAGAAATATTTAGATAAGGAGAAAATTTTAAAACGCAAAAGAAATGTTTAAAAATTACTGAGAAAATAGTATAAAATAAAATAAGCAAAAGTTAAATGCGAGTTTTGGAAGAATTTAAATCTAATGTTTCCTTTTAGGTATGCAAAAAAGAGAGAGAGAAGCCGACGAAGTATTTGTTGACAATGACGAAGACAAAACTGAGGCGAGATTCGAACTGGGTTTGTACAGGTGGAGGGACCATGCCTAACCAACTGCGCTATTCGGACCTTGTCAGGGAAACGTTTGAAGCAGCTGTTATGGAGTATACGAAAAAAAGAGAGGGTGGTAAAGAATGTTTAAAAAAGAGGAATTATTTATATAAAATTGATCTGGAGCGCTTACGATTTTCATGAAGTGCTTTTTAATATTATGGAGATTTTCAAAGAATTTTTTTGGCTGATTTTAGAATAAACTTTTTAAGGCTAGGGGGCGTAAGCGAATTTCTCAGGTCAGCGTTAAAAATGTGGAAAGTTTCACGATTTTGAGAGTCATCCTTGCGCATGCTAATCTTTTCTGTATCCTTCCAATTTTAGCATATGTACTGTGGAACATTGTTTCCACACACGTACGGAGGCGGGGCGTAGTAGCATGACGTTGACAAATAGCTACTACGGCCCGCCTCCCCTACGTCAATTTCTACTCTCGCAACCAGCTGCCTTAAAATTCTGATGACTTTAAAAATTTACAATAAATAGACAAGATTTTCTGCAATAATATAACTGGAATCATTGGAAGGATATTTTTTTGCTCTTTGAAATAACATAAAATTCTTTTGTCAATCAATTCATTCTGAAGTTATTGGCAAAAAACGACGGAATTTGGTTTAATTTTTAAATAATTTAAATTTGAATTAAATATTTAAAAAACGGCTCCGAGGTGCACATCTTCAGCACCCAAAGTATATCTGAGCCAAATTTGGTAGCTCTACGTTCTATGGTCTGTTCTGTAGACCACCAACAAACACAAAGGCATTCATCTTTATTAGTATTAGAGATATTGATTAATATAATGCGGACAGTTCACGAAAAAAGGTAGCAATGGGAAAAATTCTGCACAAGCGTATCGTGAACTAATTTCCACCTTCTATTCATACACTGACACAAGCAGTAGTGTCAAACGTAAGAAAACAGGAAGAATTTGAGTTAGATCCTGAGTTATAGACTTTCAATTAAGTTAGTTTTTAGGCAACAAAATAAAATTAACCCAGTTTGAAAGATCCCAAAACAATATTAAAACCGTTTGAAGACAAATCTTAGTCCAGTTCAAATAAATACGTCATATACATGCGTTTCTTATTTGTGTTGTAAATTCTGTGTGTTATATCAAAATTGAATAAAAATTCCCCTCTATCCTATAAAATGTCCCTTTTAAGCCAAACTATTGAATCGAATAAATGAGAGAAAATAGGAGACAGGGATTTTCCATTTAGAACTTTTGCCAATAAATTATACAGAAGAAAAAATCCATTGATTTGTTAAAAAGTAGCAGTGAATGTTGTTCGAGGCTGCAAATCAATCTAAACTGCTTACAAGCCCATGGAAACAAAATATGGGGAGGGGGCTTGACGGAGGCCGAAGTTTTTCCCGATTGTCAATCCTTGTGTAACACATGCCTTTTCTATTTTACGTCTGCATTTAAAATGGATTTGAATATTTGGAATTCGAAAAGCAGGAATCGCTTCTAATTCCGTTTCGTCGAATATACATAGCAATTATTAGGAAACTACAATTTTAATGCATGTAAAATTTGTGTGGCAATTATGAAAATAATATCATTTGAACACAGATCACAGTTCAAGCTTTAAAAGTTGAAATTTTTAGTGAATTTTTTGTCGATAAATCAGCTAGATTTTTGAAAAAAGAAAGAAACAACTCAAAATTGAAGCAGTGATTCCAATAATAAGTGAAGTAATGTCATGGCAAATGACTTGAAATTACAAGCAGTGCTAGAGAAATTAAAGTGCGTGCTAATTTTTTTATAAAACCTTACCATCAATCCTCGTAATCAAGTTTGATTCTTGGAATAGATATTTTTTTTAGATATTATTTAGCCAATTATTATGCAGATATGTTTAAATTACTGAAATAGATTCTAATGCATTGCCATCAATATCGAGTCAAGATGCAATTATTTTTTATTTAACAAGGGTAACTGTGCCCAAAAAATCTATTAACACTTTGAGAGAAAAACTGTTTTACACTCTAAATAAATCAATAGACATTCGCTGGTAAGATATAAAATATGTATCTTTCAAATAAATTGTCCATTGAATCAATTTTGTAATTTTATTTGAGAAATTCAATTCAAATTGTTTTCACTTTTTATTAAAGTTACTCATTTTTGTAAATAATGATTTTATTTTATAGTTGTAACTCTCTGTATGTCACAGAATGGCCGAACAAGGCTTAATGTTACGAATTTCAATACTTTGTATCATTTATTTATTTATTTTTACGTTATCACTAACTTTTATGAAGCGTTCATAAACAATTCAATGTCAATAATTTCATCCGATTTCACTGATTCTACCCCAAACACATGATACCAATAATTCGACAATACAAAAAGCAATGCTATAAATGGCGAACAAAACTCCTTGAAGATTCTATAAAAACGAAGATACATCGCAGAAGATCGGTTATTTGCAGTTAAGTGAACTGTTACAGAGTAATCTTCAGCGCCGTGGGAAATTGATAGGAATCAATTTGATTCCCTGTGTAATTCACTACTATGTTGTTTATGAGTGTGGGATATCTTCTTTCTGCTCATTACTAGAAGAATTTGTGTTGTCTGGATCTTAATACAAAGGAATAAGAAGATTTTAGTTTGAAGACCTAATATAATCATCGATTCATTCCATTAATAAAAAAAATGTCGATCGATGCGTAACTATTTTTTTTTGTAGCTTAACTATATCTCAAAAGAAAAGAAGTCCAATTAAACTCAATTGTGCCTTAATTACCTTTTCTGTTAAACACGTAATAAACCAATTAGAAATTCAAGTAACATAATTTTTACTCACGCTAAATGGCAGACTTCTCTAATTTCTTTTGTTATTTTTCCGTCCATCGTTCAAATTTCGTTTAAAACGATTTTAAAAATTCATCGTGCAAAAACTTTTTCCTTCCAAGTTAAGACTTTTCTCTGGAGGCGAACAAAAAGCACCTTGCTTAAGTTTGAATAGCTTATATCTGAATGAAAAATATTTGTTTAGATGAAAAATCTACAAAAACAGTTCTTCTCAACGCAATATAATTAAATTCGATAATTGAGTTACCTTGATGGACTCGTGGCTTAAAAAAGCACTTCGACTTCTACTTCACAAGTAAATAAATAAAGGGAATGCATGGTCCAAAGAAAGAAAAAAGAATCCGCGTGTTTTAGTTTATCAAATAATGGAATTAAGTTTTCTCTTTATCTCCTGAAACAAGTTTTGAGTTTCATGTCCTCCCCCAAGAGTGTCAGTAAAAGGAATTTATCTATTTTTAGTTTCGTTTCTCGCTTAAGGGAGTCTCCAAACTGTCAATGCATAATGTATGGGTGGAAACATGTAACAGAATGTTTAGAGCCGCTTCAGATGGTGTTTCTTTATTTTTACGTTGCTTTCAGCGAGTTGTTAGGAGCTAAAATTGTGGGAATCAATTTAGCTGTGTAGTTCTATTTCTTTTTATTACTTAAGTTCCTTAACTGGACTTCTTTGGGATATAATGTGATATATAACAAAAATACCTAAATCTTTCTTTGTGAAAAAGCACAATGAGTTTTAATGTATTGCGGCTAGAAATGAATTCATATGGATAAATCTTTTTACAGAATTTTGTTCTTTCAGATAAAATGTTAACTTATAACAAGAATACATCTTTCTTTTTGAAAAAGCATAATGCTTCGGTTTAATCTTATGTAGCTAGAAATGAATTAATATAGATAAATCTTTCTCAGTAGTTGCAATTTATATTTTTGAAAAGTTACAATACTTTCTTTCACTCATTTAAAATAACATAATATATAGACATGGAAATTAAAGACTGTCATAGCCCAAATATCCATTTAAAAGTGTTTTCCTAAATTTGAATGAAAAGCTTTTTTAAATAAAAAAACGCACTTTTATTAGTGTACTTAGAGGTAGAAAATTCCTACTTTAATATACTTCACTCATTAATTTTTATTTTATAATAAATATTAAAAAATAATTTTTTTTCATATTCACTACAAGGTATATCAATGCTCTGAAAGGAAATTTAAATATATTAATCGATTAATTGAAAATTCATCTCTGTAAATAGCGAAATAGAGTATTCTCATCGAGAATACAAAGGTGCACAAAATTTCAAAGCTCTAGCACACCTGCAATCGTGGGAAAATCGATTACAAAATTCCAACTTTACAGAAAAGAAACATATCATGTTATAAAATAATTTTATACACTTTTTTTACCTACAAAATCTTTTCAGCTATTGATCTGAAGATAGAAATTCTATTTCCTTGACAAGTTTCACTAAACATTAGCGAATATATAAGACTGGAAGTTAATTCATCAAATCATAACTTTACTCGTTGCCATTTAGGAAAAATTAATCATTGCCTATGTTTCCAATTACTTTAATCATTCAAAATTGACAAAGGAAACTTTTATGATGAAGGAAAATGAAATAGTTGATTGTTGACTCGTTATCGTATTCGCAGGTGGCTTCTTTTTTTATCGTTTCTCAAATATTTAAATTAAGTTAAAGTACATTCTATCGTTTTACTTTAATTTATATAAAAAGATATATTAATATTGTTAGAAAAAAGGCTTCATTCTAATAATTATCACAGAAAGTACAATTTCCTTTTATCAAAAACCTTTTCATGCAATTGATTTTTTCTTCATTACTTCCAATACAAATTTTTTTCGTTGCAACAAAGCCAAATCGGATTTCCCCTTTAAAAAATATCTTTGTCTGGGTTGATTGTTCCATCACACTTTGATATTATTTTTTAATTATAGTTTAAAATGCCTCATAAACTGATACACTCCAATACGAGTTTCAAAATTCTGCAGTGGTTTTCAGTAAATTGCTGTGTCATTTTCGATGAAATTAAAATTAACTCAAAAATTTTCAAATTCATATACCTATTCGATCTTAATGCTAATGGTTCATGTGTACTTAGATGTAATTTTTTAATTTTTTCAGGCTTAAATCAGAATCATAAATATAAAACTAGTATTGCTGAGCCTTAGAAACCTCATGGAATCACGAATCTCTACGTATGGCTGTAGAATTATTCTACAATTTACTTTATAAATATAAAATATTAACTTAAAACATCTGAAATGATGCAATACAATAATTCGTATGTTATCGAAATATATAGGGCTTCCCAAAAGTATATAATCCAAAATTTCAGTGTGCATAATATTGGAAATTACTTTCAGTTTTTAAAGTTTAGATTCCCACGAAATATTAAGGGTATCAGTTTATATATATAAATAAGACTTTTAAATCATTTCACAATTATCTCAGAATGAAGAATGTCTTAGCATTATTCATTACCACAAATTTTCTAGAATCCCGGATTATCCCCCCGAAAACATTAACGCTCTACAATTTATTCTTCAATCATAGAATAATCTTTCCAGAATTCTCCAATCTGTGAGTTTTACTAGTTCGCCTCTACCTCCACTTTTTGTTCAATTCATTTCCCTGCTTTTTAGTTTACTCTTTTGCCTAGCCCTATTTTTGTACCTTCGATTTTCATTCTCGTCACAGAAGATCTTAGTAAACGTGATTTTCCGATCGCGTGTACTTCGAGAATATTCCACTGCCCTCACACCCCCTTCCTGCAAAAAGAGACTGACCTCTTTTTCTCTTTCTGCAAAGAATAGGCCAGTCTATTACGTTGTTGGAAGGTAATAAAAGCAGTAAGGGTTATGGAGAGTGAAGTTAACGGCTCGGTACCACGACAAATTAGGAAAAGTATCATTGGTTCTTCGTTAGGATGTTCGAAGCACCACTTTCGGTCTATTCTAGATGTCAGATTTGTCACGCAACGGCTTTTGCAGTGATGATTTAGATGCCAAATTTTTGCCGTTTATCTTTTTGTTTGTAAGGGAATCAGGTTAAAGTTGGATATAGTAGAATTGCTTTTTAAACACTCTTTAGACACAAAATTCTTCAATTTTCTGATAAAAATTATTTCTGTATTATGCATGTTCTTCAGTGCATAATTTTTTTCTTTCTATGCGAATCGTTGATATTTTAAATATCAAAAAGAAATTTCTGCTTTATTTCTAATCTGCTATAAACCAATGCAAAGTATTATTTTGCTGTATGGGCTTTAAGATCATATTTTATTGAAGAATATAAATTGGTTTAGATATTGAATTTTTATTCACTGTGATGATTTGGATCCCAAATATTAAACGTTTATGTTTATGCTTCTATATGTATCAGAGTAATTTGTCGAAAAGTTTTGTCAATTTGGAATGCCAGCTTTGACACGCAACGGCCTTCGCAACGATATCAGATTCCAAATTTTTATCTTTGTTTGAGAATCAATTCAATGTATGTCTCGGTACAATTGATTATTAGGCACAAATTAAAAATACTTCAGTTTCCAAATAAATATTATTTCTGGATTATGCATTGTTTTCAGTGCTGATAATTTAAATGGCGAAAAGAAATTTCTGTTTTATTTCCAATCTGCTATGAACCAATGTAAAATAGTATTTCTCTGTTTTGTCTGTAAGATCATATTTTATGCACGGACATAAACTTGTTTACTTCCTGAATTGTTGTGATGATTTGGATCACAAATAATATTAAGGGTTTATCGTCCTTGAATATTATTTAGTGTAAATTTGAAGAATTGCTTTGTATACACGAATATAGATCTCAATTCTCTATTATTCTTGAATTAAAGATGTTTTTTTTTATACCAAATATTCCAAATTATCTTTAGGCTTCTAAGCGAATCGATTTAAAATATATTTCGTTGAGCAAGTCCTTTTATAAGCAAAAATAAACTTGTTCAGCTCTAAAGATGAATGTGAATTTACGAATTTGCCAAATTTCAATTTGGATGATTTTCATCATCAATGTTTTCTATTTATTTTCACACCTATTTCTCAATCAGTACTAAGGCGGACATAACAGTTTATACTCCAATATTAAATTTTAATTTTTTTACAATCAATTATTATTGAATTGTTAGTGTTTTAATTCTTAAACTAAGGTCGAACTGGCTTTGTGGAAGAGACTCGGCTTCAATCTCAGAGAATTGGGATTCGAGATACGAATCAAACGAAGATCATAGTGTGGTAATAAATCTGCCACCACAAGTTTCATAGTGTTATTAGTGTTTCGTATATGTTCAGAAAGTTATGTGTAACAAGCATATCTAATTAAATCAATTAACTTGTAGATATTAAATTCATTCCAGATTTTAAGAAATGAACCTCATTCCGTCCAATTTCCGCCTGCTGTTTTTCCGTCATTTACATTGCCCTAAACATCTACTTAGTGATTTTTCTCGATTTCCGAGTTTATTAATGTAACAGAAGAAAAAGGAAATATGTCTCATAATTATGCGAAATTTCATACAAAATGCATTATCCATGGATATATTGATTATATCTTAGTCAACTAATTTATTAAAATAAATATACAGAAGGAAAAGGATTATTTTATTTAGTTCAAAACATTTGATGCGGTTCCGAGGCATAGTACATATAGTATAAACATACATTGTTTTTCATACGGGCAATACTGATACAGGAAGAGTTTATTTTTTTTTTCTTTTATTGAGTCTGCTTACAGGCTGTGATCACGTCACACAGTCAATAAAATTTCGCATCCTTAGGAGAGATAATCTATTCGATCTGTAATTTTCCAGCAGGTAACTCCACTGCCTTATTGTGTCATGGACTGTGCGAAAACTTGGGTTTTGCTAATGAGGGAATACAATAATAATTAACCCAAACAGAAAGCTACAAAGGCCAAAGTCATATTTCCTAATGGCTTAAAAAGAGCGGGAAAGAATTTTTTCTGATTCTCGGTCTCAGCAGAAAATATTGGATTTTGTTTAGTTATAATATAAAGATTAAATTTATAAAAACAGCCTTATTTGGATATCTAATTGTAAATGCCAAAAAATATTGTTCCAAAAAAAGAAAAGGAACGTGAAATTATTAATTTATAAAAATATTCCTTTTGTTAGATAAGTTTTCACCTTAAAATATAGAAAAGTATGATATTTGCTTTACAAAGGAATGTTTCTTCATCACAAAATCTTGAAGAAAATATAAAAATATTTCATAAAATATACGAATTTATATTTTAATTCACAAATTAATTAAACAATTATTTGTCATTTCATTTTGATAGCATCAAAAAACAGACATATATGCTCTTTCAATAAAAAAAATTGCTAAATAGTTTAGATTCTGATTAAATAATTATTAATGCACAGATAACACGCACATTCAAGACAGACAAATTTTATTACGCTGGGATAAACACGATTATTAATTCATTACAGTCAACATTTGCATTATCTATATCAAAAAGGTTATCTAATATTTTAGTAAATTATTGATAACAGAGGATGAAATAGTTATTTCACAAAACATAAATAAATAATTTACTATGACTACGGTTTTCAAAACTTGGCTAAAAATTAATTATCTACGGTTCAGTTAGCAATGAAGATATTTTTTTCTAACAAAATTATGAGATTAAAATATCTTGTCCTTTAAAAAAAAGTGAAACAGGCAATTATTTAAAAAGCCATCACAGTTTAGCTGAATAAATATGAGCCGCTTTCTGCATATTCAAATGAATGAGACATTTTCAAGATAAACAAGCTTAATCATTTTTGAAAAGCACGAAATTAATTTTTTAATAAAGCTTACCACAAAGGCACCTAGCCAATTTCTAAATGGAATGGAACTTTTCTTTTCAGTTCATTTGAATTAATTAGCTCGAAAATGGTACAACGTTGCTTAATTCACAATTAAAAACAGAAGACTGCATTTATATGGAGCGAAAATTTCACGGTTGATATTCGTTTCGAAATAATTCTATTCGTAGATGAAACTTTGGGAGGAGGAAAAAAGCCAGGAACTTCAAACATCGTTCCATGTGAAAATTTTTGTTAGAACATTCGTTCCTAATTTATTAAAATGCACCATTTTTATTCTCATGTCTTTAAATATTTACTTAAAAAAGAATTTGCGTTATAGAATAACATTTACTGAAGAGGGCAATTAATAACTCTAAAATAACATAAAGATAATCTAGTTGAAGTGTTTGCTTTTGTTTGGTTTTGCAGCTAAAACCACCTGCGCCATTTTCATTTTATTTCCTCTTCCTCCGAGCGATTTTGGAGATGATTTGCATTAAGAAATACTTACTTTGTTTGAAGATTGAATGAATTTAGGGTTCGTTAAATAAATAAACTTTGCTCTTTCGAATGAGCAATGTTTTAAAAATAAGCATGCACAGCGTTCTAAAAGAACTAAGATATAAAAATGGTTCTTCGGAAAAAAGAATTGTTCGCCACATTTCTGGTTACTGTATTATGAAAAATATTCAAAATTTTGCGATGGGCAACTATAAAATCGCCTGAGACCATAATAAAGCGAAAATTAAAAGAATACATTTGGCCTGAATATAAATTGCTTCCATTTTTATGAGCGTTAAACTAGCTGAAGATCTTCTCCCAAAGAACTCAGTACTAAAATGAACTTGTGCTTCACAGTAATTTCTTTAAGTGCTTGCTTGTGGCCGAAATTAAAGCACCTTGGCAAATTTTCTCAGTATGTAAATAGAGAAGGCATAAAAGCTGGAATCCATTGTTTGATGGGTGAAATATTTTGACTGATTAAATTTCGTTTATGGTTCATAAAATCCCTGAATACGTAAGAGGAGGAGACGACTTAGTTTTGTGGATGCTGTAATAGGTTACATTTTTTAATTCGGATTTTATATTGAAATTTTACGATTGGTAAAGTCCAGATCATGATCCCCTGGGACCATAAAAGTGGTCACAATGGGTTATTAAATGGAAAAAAATTGGAACGTAAATTTATTATGCGTTTATTGCGTTTTTATGCGTCTTAAGTTGTTTACCTAAGAAAACAGTTACTCTCACGAATGTTTGAACTTTCATATCATGCAAATGAAATAGAGCAACAGAGTTTATACAGCAACTTTTACGGTCTTCTCGCTTTCAAAATTTACAGTTATGGATTTACAAAATAAAGAGTGCATTCCCCTTTGCGTAAATATAAGGGAAGTTTATTGCGCAAAGAAAAACAATTTAATCTGTAATATTAACACGCGAAACATAGTAATAAGATTCAAAATCAATAATGGGTCATGAATGTTTTTAATTACCATTAAAATCAGCAGAAAGATCAAACATTAAATTTTCTGATAAGTAAGATCTTAACATAAAAAAAACAGTTGATAAATACAGACTTAAAAATCGATAGAAAGACGTAAAAGAATTCCAATGACTGCAAGATGAGAAATTCGATAAATATATAAGTAGCTTCAAACTGATCATTATGGGGGGGGGGTTGACACTAGGATAAGAAAAGTATAAAAGTTTAAATCTTTAGCTGAAATGTAATTAATATTTATTCGTCAATGATGTTTTTTTTTAAATTCTTGATTAAATAAAGATTTTATGGCCTTCGCCTTCGACCTGTAATGTCGTTGTCCAAGACAGTCCAAATTAAATTTCAGATATAATTGGAATTTTCATTGCCGTTTCATTTACAATTAAACTATTATTAAAGTCTTTCAGAATGTTTGCTCATTTTTAGGCTAAAAAATATTTCCTAATGGTTTTTCATTAATTATTTCTAAAAAAATTTACCGTTATTAAATAGTTCTTGGATAATATTTAAACTAAATAAAATTTCACGATAAAATGATCATTTAATAAATACAGATTTGAAAAGCAAAAAAAGCATTCTAGTGATTACAGAAATACATTTCAACAAATAATCCTTTGATTTCAATATGATTATTATAAGGGAATATAAAACCTAGAGATATAAAATTATTTCAAAGTTTAAATTTTTTTAGCTGAAAAATAATTAATATTTATTCGTAATTATAGTTTTTCTATTTCTTAGGTACATCAAGAGTTTATTACCAATTTCTGTGATGATATTACGGAAGTCTTTACAAATTAAAAATTCTGTCAGAACTGAATTTTGCACTGACATTTCATTTCTTATTCTACTATATTTAAAATATTTATAATTTTTGTCATTACAGGTTACAAAATATATTCTAATAATTTTATCTAGAGCTGTTCCTTAAACTTTGCTGTTATTAACTAATTTTTGGAGAGTACCCTAGAGAGAGAGAAATTTAAAAAAAATACTTTCAACATCATTTAATATCTTTCATATGACCGTAAAGTATTACCATACTGTTCCGAAATGCCTTCTGACGTAAAGCACTCATAATTCCTCTCCAATATGCAAATATCCCTATTAATGGAATTTAATTTCCGAGACTAACTGTTTAATGCGATTACACGTATGAGCTAGTAACTGATACGCGTAATCGTGTTCAATTAATGGTCGTATGATGCATTGGATTGAGAATTCCAGTTTCCAGATTGTTTCAATTTCGAAATGCATTAAGCATAAATAAGTAATTTCTTTTATCTCGGAAGGTAGTTCTTAGGAGAAACAGTTGATTTTCACAATGTAAAAAGACATTCATTGCTCTTATTGAACTGAGATGCAATCATTAAAACTGTTATTCTGTAGTAGTAAAAATTGTGTGACCACCAAATTATTCTGAATAAAAGAAATGAGCACTTCTTGTGCTTCGTTGTTGTTTCCAGGGCGTAATTTAAATGCTCCATCTTTTTGCAAAGTATAAAACAATGATATTCATTGAGGACGGAAAGCGGAGAACACCGTCTCGACGGACCACAATCTCCGAAACATAAGGATTAATGTTAATTTAGAGCATGTTGAGAAATGCTTTAACATGAATAATTTAGTTACCATAAGAGATTGCAGCAAAAGATTCATCATTGATCATTATTGTTACTCAATATACCTCATGCAAACTCTTATCCAGCTTTCATTCACTCGCGTGCATTCATTCATCCATCCTTTCATACCATATAATTGAAAACAATGATATGAATACATAAAGAGTATGAAATGCATGTCAGTCGTTTCGTTTGTTCTTATCTGGTTTTATGTTTCGCATCCTTTGTTTCCTCCTTCCAATTTTGTGAAACAAATGCCATCGATAATGGCGTTCTTATAGCTAATTTTGTTATCTCTAGACTACTCTAAACAGGGAAAAGCTAGTTCTACTTAAAATGTAGATAATGGAACTATTTATAACAATATCGTCGCTTAACAAGCAACATCACCTATCTAAAATTCTTTTGAAATTTCAAAGAGAAAGCCAGAAACTAAATTTTTCGCAACCAATAACGAATATTTCTGATTTTTTTCTCATCTGGTATGAGCATGAAACAGCATAGTCCTACCAGATGTGAAAAAAATCAGAAATATTCGTTATTGGTTGCGAAAAATTCAGTTTTTTCTTCAGTAGAAATCGCAGAATATCTGGAGTAGTACGAGTTCTGTTGGTTGTTCAGATGGAGCTGTTTGTCGCTTTAAGAATCTCTGGAACAGCTTGGTAGCGAATGCCATGTAGTGATTCCATCTTCTTTGGAATCAAATCGTAATGAAAGGGACTTAAATATGGGTTTAACAACAGCGGCTCAGCATGAAATATAAAGCTACAAATTGTTACCGATCTTTTCTAGAGATTCTTAAAACGAAAGACCATTCCATCCGAACCATCATTAGAACTGGTGCTGGTTCAAATGTTCTATGAGTTCCACAACGGATGAAAAAGTTATTCACAAGGTTGGTGACTACGTAGAATGACTACGAACGTTTCAAGCTAGTGCTTATGTTGTGTTAGCTGTAATTGCATGGTTGCTTTTAAAAAAATGTCAACTCTGGTATAAATTCTTTAAATCAAAATGAAAGAAAATTATTTGTACTTATTTGCAGCTGTACAATAAATAATACACTAATATTATTCTTTTTGAAACATTTGCAACCTCATTTGCGTTAGTATTGAAAATAGAAAATTTTGTGCAATATCAATAATTTTCCTTTCACTGAGTATATCACACCTTCTACGTTTGACGTATCCATGACACAAATTGCAGCCAAAAATAAATTTAAAAAACCACCTCAAAGCTTAATAAACATCTGAAAAGCACTGTCCTGTCTCATAGGACAAAAATAAAATGTTCATTTGTGACGTCTGAGGAGTATATAACTAAAAATGCAAATTTATTATGACATGTGTCGAGATTTGTTAAACGAGATTTAGAAATGTTCATTTAAGTTCCATACGTTGCCATTTGTTGTTGTTTTGAATCTGTTTCACATGCCCGCAATACACTTGTTTCGTGTCACTTAAAAATTTCTAGCAGGATGCTGGAGTTCCAATGCGCAACATCCACTACTTATTATATTTTTCAGACAGCTTCAGTTTTACTAATCCTCACAGCTATAAAACACTTCACGCAATCAATTTGTTTCTGAACTTAAAAAAATAAGATTTTATTTTGAAATTAAAATTGTACAATACCTCTTGTAAACCATTAATTTCTTTTATAGACTATCAATGAATTAATATTAATATTTTTTTCAATACAAAAGTCTAACACTGTTGCCTTTTATTCAGATTTCATTCATGATTGTTAGGTAATTGATTTTTTACCATATCATCGGCACAAGCAGACACAATATAAGTTCTTGAGCCTTAAGAGTCCGAAATCAAGCAATCTGCCCACTAAGCCAATAATGACATACCACTGATAAGTAGTAAAATTAAAAATCAAAACTAAGATAAAATCCCAATTTCATGCCTATGTGTTTGGTACAGCATAGTCGAAATAAGTCCTAGCTACCTAAAAGTCCGACAAGAAAGCAATCTGATCACTATGTTCATAATGATGTACTAGCATCTTTAAGCTATTTCTAAGGAATAAAACTGATGATCCAAATTAAAAGCAAATCACAATTTTTGTGGCTTCGTGTTTGGCATATTATATCCACAATAAGGCTTTGCGTTATAAAAATACAAAATCAAACCAATCTGTCTACTAAATCCATATTGATACAATGCCATTTTAAAACAACTACTAAAAATTATTTATTAAATTAAAATTAAATATCAGTTTTTCGCTGCTATATTTATTGGTGCAATATTGCCAAAATAGAAAATTGTGTCTTACCCAAACCAAAGTACAAAATTTATAGCTAAATAAAATCTAAATATTTCGGAACAATTTTTGTGCTGAATTTCATAGACATGTTCTTGATTTTTATGTTTTATTTTTCAGGTGTGATGTCGTTCTCTGAACACCGCGCCCCGACCTTCACGATAGAACCACCGAACAAGGTCATGTTTCTGAACAGCTCAGGTGAATCCGTCCACTGTGCAGCTCTGGGGAACCCCAGGCCGTCGATTTCGTGGGTTCTAGCCGATGGCACGGCAGTCCAGGACCTACCAGGCCTGAGACTCGCATTGGCAAATGGAACACTGCTGTTCTTACCTTTCATGGCTGAAAGTTACAGGCAAGATATACATGCTTCCACGTACAGATGCGTCGCTTCCAATTTGGTGGGAAAAATCAGCAGTCGAGATATCAGGATAAGAGCAGGTAAGTCACGCATTCAATAATAATTGTCCTTGCGAAGTTTAAATACGTTTTGAAGTGTACCAGTTCAAAGGTTTTCTGATATTTCTTTACAAGACCTTCGAAGAAACAAAAGATATAAATACTTATTTCAAGAACGAATTTATTTGCTGAATAAACTGGAGCTAAATACGAAATCAGTCCAAACCCTTCTGATGTGGCATTAAACTTCCAGCAGGCGGGCCCTCTATACGAACATAAAATATCAATTTTAAATGGGTAATTATTAAAACTCGATTTGAATTGGGTGAGGGTAAATAAGTACAATTATTTTAAGCAATTTTTAAATATAAACATAAAAAACAAATACAATACAAAGTGACAAAAGAATTATCTGAATAACTTGAAAATAAAATAAATGAAATT
The DNA here is from genome assembly GCA_013235015.1 of Araneus ventricosus. NCBI lineage: Eukaryota > Metazoa > Arthropoda > Arachnida > Araneae > Araneidae > Araneus > Araneus ventricosus. The sequence goes on along the minus strand of BGPR01000105.1, from coordinate 589,005 downwards.
ACCAATATTTCAAATGAAATATTTACATTTGTAATATAAAACTGTAAAGAGAATATGGAAGTAAAAAACAATTGAAAATTAGATATGAAAAGCAAGAAGTCGGTTTCATAGTCATTTCATGGCAACTTTCGCGCGTATCCCAGAAATACAAATAGCAGATTCGTAGAGTCCTATTAACGCCGCGAATTCTAAACGATGACTACAGTTCGTCGAAAGGATCTGGAAAAGTACCCAAAATCAAGCCTTCGTACCACCCTCTGGTAAAAAGATATAAGAATAAATTCTTTCATAATGTATATCTCACATACGCTCATGCTGGAAGGATAAATAATAAACCAGCGGGATTGTTCTCCCCTAAACTTTCTCGTATACTTCACAAGAAAAGTGCTGTTTCCCCTCCCCCCGCGTGGATAAAAAATTCGAACCAACTATTACCCAGAATCCTATGACTATCAGAAGGTTTTTCATTATAGTGATTGAAAAGTATCTAGGTAAAAAATCAAATTCAAAGATACGCGTACCGATTTTCCGCTCTTGTCGTCTCAAGGACAAACTGATGTAATTCGCTCCATAGCCTTCGCGTGCACAGAAGTTTACTTCCAGTACGCATGCGCGTGGAGATGACGGATTCTTTTCAAAAGTAAATTATACAGACCGACAGACAATCAAATCTTTGACGGATTTGGCCCAAACTTTTATACGGACCTACATTCATGACGATAAAACCGTGTACCAAATTTTATCCATCTAGCTATTCAAGTTTTCGAGTTATCGTGTTCACAGACAGACGGACATAATTCCAAAATTGTGTTTTTCGGACTCAGGAAAGTCTAAAACGTGGAGATTCATCAAAATCTCGAGTTCGAATTTTTTGACGATTACAATACTTTCTCTTTGTACTTCGTATACGAGAAAGTAAAAAGTTCTCAAATTTACAAGAAAATTATTGGAACACACAATAAATGACAATAGAATGAAATCATTTGTTGAATAAAAGGGAAATAAGTACCAAAGTCACTGGTTCTTAAGATTCTTGAGCGGTTAACTATTTTTATGTACTAGACTTAAAGTTGTAAAAATTAGCTTTTAAAGTGAATAAGTGGATCTTTATTGCGTTTAATGAAGTCTATGAAATCTTAAGAATACTTTACCCATGATAGCATAAGAAATTATACACAAAAGAGTGAATTATCTGTTTTTGAACTCAATATGAGAAGCGGAAAAATACGTGTAAAACGCTTAGAGGGTTAAGTAGCTCGAAAAAAGCAACAGGGACGCCAACTAAGTGTGTGCTCGAGGGATTTTATCAATCACAATTAAAGGAAAGTGAATGGAAGTTTCAAATCACAAGTATCCAATTTTGTTTGTTATTAGAGTTTTCTATTGAGCAGACTCCTGAGCGTTTGCAGTTAATGATTTTAAATCTTTGGTTAGTTAATTGTTGTTGGTGGCTATTTGAATTTAATGAATTCAGAATTTCAAAATATATGCTGGTTGGCACAAAATGGGTTAAAGTAGTAATTTGGAATTTTTAGAGACTAAAAAAATGGGTAGTAACGCAAATCATGACGAAACTGGTGGGAAAGAATGCCATGAGAAACAAGACTGATTATCAGTGCACTGTAAAGTCAAAATTCTTTTTTCTCATCTACTAACTTGAAGCGCGTGAGTTTCATCATGCGTTCAGTCACTATGCACCAACCAATTTCAAGTCTAGCTAATTTATTATAATTATTCAGTGATTTTCATTTTCGAATGATTCTTTAATTTTAATTTATAATTTTATGTTGGAAACTTGGTTTAATCATGAACAACCTTAGACCTCACAGGAATGAAAGACATAACATTATGTGATTGGGCTATACACATTTCGGTCATTCATGGTTTCCGTATGTATGGCCTGCTATTATAGAATCAGGAAATTATATTTTGATCTATGGAAGAAAATAACGGTGGTAAAGGTGGTAACCAAGTGAGAGATAATCAATTTATTTTCCCTCCCTCTCCTAAATACGAATAAATGCCATGTAAAATACGTTGCACGAAATTTCAAATGACATAATATCAAAGTTCCGAATATAAATCATCAAAAGATGAAATTTCTTTAATTTGGAAAAAAACTTCATTAATTATATTAATTTAAACAATTTTAGTTTTATTTTTCCTTGATATTGCTTTGCATTTGCAGGAATTTATTCATATTTTTTTTCCTCCTTGATATTGCTTCGCTGGCTTGAAGTTTAATACTTTAGTGTCCAAGATTAAAATTTGAATAATATCTGCTGCAAATTATTATTATTTATGGAAATTATAGTATGTATAAATTTTTATTATTTATTAAACCTGCTATATAAATTAGTAAATATGAATCGTGTGTGGAATTAATGAATTTAGGCAATTAATTAAGTGAGGCAACCAGATTTTGAGCATGAGTATATGGAAACAAAATATAGCATTCATTAACTTCATAACAGTGTATGATCAGACTGAAAAGCTCCGAAATCTACGACTAATCACCGTTAAGAGCAATAGAAACTTGTATTATTTATTGTAAATAAGTTTTCACTAATGCTGCATATAAAATGTTTGCATTAAATGTAATAGCAAATCAATATGACAGAGGATATTCTTCAAACACAGCTTTCACAAGTACGATTTTCTTGAATTAACTTTCATACAAATTATCACTTTTTTTATTATTACGAATTTTTAAAGTTTCAGGTTTACTGCCATGTCAACATTATTATAATTCGCCATGAAACTGAATTGAAATGTAGAAATTCATACCGCGCTTTGTAGAAGTTTCAATAAGCAATGAATTCAAAAGGATTATAAAATAGATTCTATCTTAACATTTTATTAAAATATAACTAAGTAGAAAAGTACGAATATGAGAATACCACCAGAATAGAAATCATTTTGCATTAATTAACTCAACAATAAGCAGCAAACCCTATAAATGTGCGGTGAAAAGTTACAATTCGGGAAGAATGAATTAGTTTAACTCCATTAAACAGAATCTGTTGTATTAGAAAGACAAATAAATTATATTTTGGACAGAAATGCAATGTAATTGAATTACATCAGCATTCTCAGAGATAGAAGAATGTGTATAAAAATGAGAAAAACTGCAATTTCCCAAGCCATTTTCATCATTTAATTCGGTGACTAGACTCTAAACAAACTTTTGAAATAATAAACTCTTGTCATAGATTTTAAAAAAACTTAGCATCATAAACGCCATACAATTTTGTTCGAGGGGGATATACGAATTTTTATAAGCATCCATAAAATTGATTTATGCTTACATCGATTTAAATATATCCACAGAAATGTAACAGTGATGGAACAGTAAAATAATAACAATTATTTAATTTTTTGAAGAAAAACAAAAATTAAATATTAATTTTAATTTTTCGTGGAAATACAATAAACCATAAATTGTATATAGCAACATTTATTCCCCATAAAAGAGACAATGAATAAAATCACAGAATTCTATATTCATATTATATTTATTTGAATTTCTAAGTTGTTATTGAAGTTTAAGCTTCAGCAATTTAATAATTAATATCTTAAGAAATATTTATATATATTTCAGTATTTGCTTACTTAAAAACAAATTTTATATTCAAATTTAATACGCTTACATGTCAATTATGGTGTTTTTTTTCGTTTGTTGACTGTCATTCAGCAACTCTTGATTCAAATTCTTTTGACCTTTCTCACTTAGTTGGAAAAGTAAATTTATTTTTGTGCGTTATATTTCACGTTGTAACATTCATCAATGTAACATTCTAACATTGCATTCAACCTTCCGAGTTAATAATACATTCCTTAATTGATTTCATGTTTTTTATGCATAATTATTGTTGATTATATCTTATGATAGTGGATTTATTTATTTAAACAAAAAAACAGCGTAAGCAAATATGAATTATTAATTAATAACCTAAGCCAAAGCTCATGTCTGGATGAACTGTTACTTACATAATCTACTATCCCCTAACCTCTGTAGAATGTTTAAATTTCTAAGGGCTGTCAATTCATCCAAGACCAGTCATAATTGGAAACTTCTAGATTATATTAGACAGCAGGAGAAAATACCTCATTAGTGATGAAAATATTAAAATAATAAGTATGTGACTTCAAACTGGAGTTATACAGCAAAGTTTCATTAATCGATTATTTTGACAATTTACGTAAGCACTTGAACACATGATAGTTCCTTTTAACTATGAATTGTTGTCAATAAAAAAGCTTCCTGTAACATGTTATGTAATCCTTTATTTGATATTTCCCATAAATGTGCTGAAATAAAAATTGAGTTTAATGCTCAAAATGTTTGTAAATGCTCATGACTTTAAATGTCAAATAAATTTTATTATGTCCACACGCTTTGATAAAAATAAATTGATGGAAATAACTCCTAAGATTTATTGGTCACAGAAGACAATGCAAAATAATTAAATCTATACTATTGAATTGAAACAAATAACAACATAATATTTAATTTAAACTCCAACAAAAATGCATTTAATCGTAATTATAATAAGGCGGCAGCTATGATAATTAAGAATAAAATTAAAGAATCATATATGTGAACTTAATTCAAATGAACCGCAAACATTCTAAGTACTACGATTATAAAGTTTTTAAGTTTTGATGGTTTAAAAAATTGAACTAATTGTAATAAAAAATAAAGAAGCAATTAATTAGGGAGAAGAATTCTTAGTCATAAATAATGACAATGCTCTGTACAATCTAATTAATAAATTTCAAGCTCAGAGAATTGCAAAATTCAAAAATTTAGCTCAGGGAGTGTTTTAGAGAGCTGAATTATTGCTTTAGCATTCTAATTTTTCCAATATATTATACGATAAATTTTTCCTATAAAAAATTTCTTATATCGATTTGAATGCATTTGGCATCCTGTTTTTACGAACTTGCATCCTTAAGCTCTTCAGAACAAAAGACCACTTCAAAAATATTCGATAAATATCAAATTGACAAAACATCAAAATTCAAGTGCAAGTCAGAACCTTAGTTACAAGACGTTTAGAGAAATAATCTGTGGAAGTTATTTTTATCTTTATAATAAAAAAATAAGTATGTTTACGTGCTAACTTTATCAGACTTATAAGACGTATTTTTATATGTTGACTTGAATAAATTTAACATTCTGATTTGGAAATATGAATAATTCATCGTTTCAAAACACCAACACGCTTTAATAAATAATTGCCACATACCATATTGACAAAGGCTTAAAATAAAAAAGTGTCTATACACGTAAATAATAAATAAATAAATCGGTAAAAAGCTTTATGTATATTAGATAGAGTCACTGGAAAACATTTCCTCAGTTGATTTAAAAGAATTGCTGCCATTTTTTACATACAAATGCTGTTTCAAAACAACAACCCACTTAAAACTTTTTGATGAAAGACAAATTGACGAAACATCAAAGTGCCAATGCATATCTAAAGCCATAATAAGAATGCATTTAGTAAAATAATCCACAGAAGTGTTTATTTTCCATCTATACCAAAAGCAATAAATCACTTCATGCATAATTCCCAATCTTTGTTTTATACGAAAGAAAAGAAAGACACGAGGTTATTCTCGGGTCACCAGGCAGAAATTGCATAACTTTTTCTCATGACAAACAAAATCAGAGCTTTCTTCCTATTGTCTGGCCCATACCTCCTGTCCATACCCAGCATCATCCATATTGCTTTATTAATGCCTTTCTGAGCGGCGATTCGTGGCATTTGTCATTCCCCGGCCGGCTCGCTGTCACTTTCAATCACCAGCGGACCGATTCCTTGTTAATAACTAGCTATAAGTCTCGGCTGATGATGGTTTATGGCAGGAAAAGTTTCACATGGCGGCTTCATTTGTGGTCCCACCGTTTCACGTCCCATTATACAGTTTTGGAAGCTTTCGTTAACAGTGGACGACGGCAGGTGATGTATGTGGCAAGAAATATATTGTCAAGGAGAAATTCCTTCTTGAAGGAAATTCTATCTAACTGGAAATTTACGGCTTTGGGGTTAGTCATTAGATTTTTGTCGTTTTTGTGGCCTTTTGATGGCTTAATTGGTAATTTCTCGCTCTGAAATAGGAAAGAGACTCTAAATTACATAAATACGCAATTATATGGTATTACTATTTAATTATATAATGGTAACAAAAATAAAAAAAATATATATATTTTGCAAACGAAACTTATATACAGAAATTAATGACATAACTTTATCCTACAGTTAGAGATATGCTAATATAAAAGAAATAAATGGAAATTTTTAGGTCATCCAGATTGGTTCAAGTAATATATCATATCCACTTTAGTTGAATTCTAAGTTTACAGTGACGAGGGCCTATTCGCAGAATTACAGTTATTTCCTCTTATATTTACAAATATTTCCACTTTTGCCTCTAAAATCATTGTTTGATATTTGTTTAGCTTAAAATTTCATCCATTTGATGTTTAACATCGGGATCTGAATATCGTGGTTTTGAATCCTGAATCGAGAAAACCAAATTGTGAGTGAAACCTAGTTACTTAAAATCTAAATATTCCTCATATATAAGTAAGTGACTATTTAAAAGTATGCCATGGAATTTGAGAGTATTTTGATATCATTGTCATAAATTAACCATAGTTGAATAGTAAGAGATATGTAGCGAATATATAATCGCGTGAATTTAAACCTCCATATTAATAAGCCAGATTTATTCAACCGTATGCCAACCATCATTTTATGGATTTCGAGTAAATTATTATAAACAGTAACTAAATATATATAACTTGCTATAGAAAAGTGAACCAAATTCTGTTAATTCAATAACCAATTTTTGAAAAATTAATTATTAAATTGCTGCTAGATTATATTTTATAGTTTAAGGTAAAATTGTCGTATTTTGTTTTTAGAAACGTATCTCTAATGAATTATAAGATATTTCCAGGAGTCGCAATTGTAACAAGAATGTTTTTCAAAATTAGGATAAAAATCAATACTGTTTTAATTACAATCATCAGCCTCTAAAACGCCTTTATTTCGGTTACACCATCTGAATGCATTATTATCAACTTTATCGTTTTGCTGTTTTCACTTACGATTGACTGTATTAAAGAAAGGACAAAATCTTGTCCAACATCACCTTAAGTACACAATTAAATGGAATCTTTATCTTTACGTAAATCCCAATATCGACATAGTCCATTAAAAAGATTAAACACGATTCTCTTGTTGAGTATTATATTGGCAAACAAATTGAGTTGCTTTTTAAGATGCTAAGTAGTGCTTTAATCAATAATCATATATTTGATGCAAACATTAATGTTACATTTCCGAGATTCTTACAAATATTTTCCCACAGTGAATTTTAGTTGCATTCTAAAAATATATTGTTTTGGTAATGGTAACGTCACGCTTCCGTCTTCGATCAATTTGTTTTTACTTTTGTGTCACTAATAAAGATTTTTGATAGAACTCAACGAAAACAATTGACAAAAACTTTGGTAATTTTGTTAGGTATTTCGAACTCTCACGAAATGTTATTCAGTACAGATATGAATACTTTTACGTAATGCTAGTCAACTATAGACGCCCCAAACGTGACTTCGTTGTGCGTAAAACAAATTTTATAAATCGCAACCAACTCCAGATTTATGACACGTCTTGTAAATACTTGTACGTGGTATTTTCCTCATAATATTAAAAAAAAACAATGGACAAAAACTTTAGTAATTTTGTTATTTATTTCGAGCTCTCACGACATGTTCTTCAGTACAGATATGAATACTTTTACGTAATTCTAGTCAACTATAGACGCCCCAAACGTGACTTTGTTGAACATAAAACAAATTTTATAAATTGCAACCAACTCCAGATTTATGACACGTCTTGTAAATACTTTTACGTGGTATAAATAACGTTTTCCTTCTAATATTTCACAGCATTAGTCCTCTAATTCGAAGTAATTTTTTCAGAGAAGTACCAAGTCAATTAATTACACGAACCAAAAGCCGTTATTTCTACAAATCTCAATCTGAGAAACATTTGCTCACGCGGCATTTACATCATGGATAATTTGATCCCTCTATCGCCAACTATTTGTTATGCGAAAAGGGTTCGTAAAAAAGCTGTTAAGGAAATATTTCAGTTGACAGGTGGTTTGCATTGGAACCATTAAAAGGGGCGACCACGCCCTAAGGCGAATTGTGCATCATCAGTCAAAGCTTGGCTGTGACCGTAGCAACTATTTTCGCGAAGTAACAACGCCGACAAGTGTGAAGAAAATTAGCGTCATCCGAATGTCAAACACTTGACACATGTTGGAGAAGTTCTTAAAGCGTGAGACACATAGGAATTATGGAATTCCGCGTTTTGTTTGTTTTAGAAGAGGAGACCTTTGGTTTCCTTGCGTTCTAACCCTGACAGCTCTGTGTTCTACCCTTCTTCAGCCTCGAAACTTTTAAAACAAGATGACACTTAATTCACACATATGTACTCTTGAATACACCGGAAGATTAAGCTTTGAAGTTACAATTTCTAATTGGGCAAGAGAACTATAATGTGGTGATTCACATATGTGTTGAATCCTTTTGCTTTTTCAAGCAATTCTTTGCTTGAATTTCGTTCTATTCGATGCTTCGTCTTCCTATCTTAAAATAACATATTTCAGAGAATAAATTCCGAATACTGGGTCTCATCTAGGTGAATTTTAATTCTTCAAACTTTGTAAATTCATTTATACATAGATCATAGTTGAAATCTAACAATTATAATTGATTAAATTTTGCGCATTAATAAAGATATTTTCTTACAAACTGTTTTTTCGTGTACAAAATCCTGAACACATAAGCCCTGTTTTTAATAGAACTTCAGCAGAATTATTCAAATATTAGATAGATTTATTTGCTTGGAATGCACCTGTACGCTTCCCTCAAAAAGTTAAATTAGTTCAAATGGTAGGGAATCAGATAGATATATATGTTTGTACCGTTTGTCACAAGTTTTCGCTGCTAGACGGCTTTGGTGGCACCTCTAGTAATATGGTCCACAGATTTTAGATCGATTACACTACGAAAATTTAGTTTTCAACAAAACCTGTCGTAGAATGGCCATCATCTACAACTTATGAATATCATTTTCTGCTTTTCTGCTTTATATGCTCATTTTCTGCTCGGAACCAGAAAAGAAGGAATATTTATCTACCCCAGCACGTTGCAGACCGTTTTGGCGCAGCGGACAAGAGAATATCAGCAACCATAGTGCAGAGACGTCTTCATGATAATGGTTTGCAAGCAAAAGCAGCTGTGTGTCTTCCTCTTAATCAGCTACAAAGTAATTGTTTTGGGTAAGAAAACGCATAACCTAGAATAGGGTTTATTGGAGGCCTCTACTCTTCACAAATGTGTCGAGGTTTTGCCTAAAGAGTAGTTCAAAGTTAGTTCTCATCTGCAGAGGAACATGTACCAAATACTACAAATCCTATGTTGCTGAGATGTTAGAGAAAACATGGGGTTGTGGTTTGATCTAGAACCTTTACTGATGTATCTTTGATCTTCGTATATTCCACTGAGATATTCTGATTCGGGAAATTAATATAATGATGTACATTAATGCATAATTCAATATGCTACATCCTGTCTTCTAACAACGTCCTGGCACATAAAGAAACCCGAGCCCACATAGAGCAGGAATGGTTCAGGAGAGTGCCATCAAATCTTCTGTCCTTCAAAAAAATACACGCGATAATCAATCATATTCATAATTACAAGGACATTTTTATGCCAGACATATAGTACCTCAGCTGTTGTGTAGTACGTTTTAGAACACTGTAGCTAAACAGCTCTTAAACAAAAATGTCAGACCAAGGTAAATAGCACAGTTAAGCCTACAACACAACCACTTTTAAACCTTGGTTCCAGTCAGTTTTTCTCCGCAACATCAGCCTTTTCGTCAGCATACCATTTAGTAAAACATTTGAGAAAATTCTCCTATTTGTGACTTCAGCTTGAGTACATTCTTTGGGCAAAGCGTCTGTGTTTCTGTGCAATGTGTGAAAAAGGAAATGCCTCAGAAAACCAAGCCATCTTAAACAGTAACAAGAGAGAGAAAAACTCTCCTAATGAACAAACCTAGGGAAGTCCCCTGTGAAAATAAAAAGTGCTTTAATACAAACCCTATATATCGTTTGATTTGTGCTTCTACTGACAATATCGGCGTGTGTGTGGGATAAGAACGGAAGAAACTAGATTTTTAGCAGCAAAAAAATAAGCTGTTATCAAAATACCAACAGTGCAAACAATTTGCGTCAATATATATGTATTTTCTCGTTTCAGTATCTGCATCCATTTTTATTCAGGACAGTATTTATTGGGATAATTTTGTTTAAATGATTTTTTTCAAACGCATTTTTTTTCTTTTCTGCTAGTATTGTATTTGCTCAAGTCTTGTAGTTCAAATTTTTATAATCAAATCTGTTTTAAAATGTCACACTCTTTAAGAGTATATTGTTCAGACAAAGCCTTTATTTGTTATGAATCTGTAGATGCTCCAGTGTAACTCTTGTGGTTTTCAATAAGTTAAAAACATGAAGAGAAAGATTTAAAGCTGTTCGGGGTATAGTGATTTCGTGGGACCTTAGGGGGACCTGGTTGTACTCATCCACCCTGCACCCATCCAACTGGTTTGATAACTCTTGAGGTTATAGGCACCAGGGGTTTTGTGTGGTATCAAGTCATGTATATTAATACACATATGAGACCTTACTCTGGTGATATACGTGATGACTTTATCTTAATGGTCACAATGCCCTAGCTCTCTGTATCAGGCTTGTTCACAAAGGTATTGAAGATCACAATATAAGACAATTGGACTTAACTTTTGTATTCCCGGATTTTAATCCTATTAAGCATCTTTGAAGCTACATTGGAAGGCAGGCGGCTGCTCCAAGTCCTTCCCCAATCTTTATAAATGCGGAAGGACGAAGGCTGATTCGCGTATAGTCTTTGCTTCCCGCTCAAATTCCCTCGCTCCAATTTAAATGCCGGTATAGAAAGATTATACCAAGATGATATTGCGGTTAGTTATAGAAAGCTGTTTGTTTCAATAATTTGTGCAAAGAAACTTCTATCGTTCTCTTCCAACCATGGACATATGAAATCTACAATTCTGCATAAGTAATCCTTAGTGAAAACATCGTAAGAAGCGTTAAGTAATTAGATAACAAAGAGTTCAATGAAATCTAATGTTTTTACTAAGATTTATTTGATAAGAAATGAACAGTAGAGAGAGTATTTTGAGATAAGTGATAATATAAATAATTATTAACCACATATTCTGTCTAGTTTCGTAGTTTTAACCATTTTATTTTAAAATTTATCTTTATACAGTATATTAATACAAACTATATTAAAATTTAGGGTAATCAACATAATGTTTAGTGAGTCCCTGGTCACTGTAGATAAGCGTCACACTCACACGCGTGACAAGAATATTAATATAAATTTTCTAAATAATTTACTTTCTTTATAAATAAATGCTGCTTTCACGGAATTCGGAAGCTAATAATAGGTAATATATTATAAATTTATTTATTATAAGAAACATTTTGTTTTAGGAACAAACAAATGACATTGATTGCTACTCGGAATTTTTTGTTTTATCATGTGTATCTCTTAATTTTCAAACATTTAAATAAAGTCCAAAATATCACTTTTTGTAAAGCATTCCCTATATTTAAAATTTTCACGTTTTTCACGAAATAATGTTTAAGGTAACAGGCAAATATTTCAAATGTTTGATAGGTTTACATCACCATTTTACGTAGACAAATTCGGAATCTGTACATAAATGTTACACATTTTATAATGTATTTTCAACAAAGGATATCAGATTTATGCACTACTATAATTTTTCCTGTACTATTTTAGATAAACGAGTATAAAATTACTTATAAAAATATTTTTTAATGATTTGTTAAAGTAATAAACAAACTATTTCATTTAAAATGTAGAAATTTAGTATGAAAATTCCTTTCCACCTCTTCATTTCTTGAGAATAATTTTACTATGTTATATTTTGTCTAACTTGAGGTTTCATCCTCTAAGAATTTCTAAATTTCTTCCAAAACATACTGACCTGTCAAAACAGATAGATCTTTTCATTTCTGTTGCTATTTAGGTTGGTAAAAGAAGCTTTGATTTTAAACGAAAAATATTTGTTTTCTGGACATGAAAAGGATATGCCTTTCTTGAACACGTGTGCTTTTCCCAAATGTCTACTCCTTTCTTTTTGATGGAAGCATGCCAATTTTCTTCTTTTTCAGCTGCTAATTTAGTACTTATAATGAAGGAAATCTTTGAATGCATATTTTATTTATAAACACCATGAAGAAATTACCAGTTTTTATTTATTTTTCAGTAATTTTTTCATGAAAGCAAATTTTGCTTTGAAAGACAAATATCAGTTAAAAAAATTATTTGTATTATAAGCATAATTAAATTTCACCTCATTATAAAATTTATTTTTAATTATTTTGCTTTCATTGATAATTAATAAAAGTCAGACAATTGTAAAAAGTGGCAAGAAAAATCTACACCCATAATAAATATAAATAATTGATGAATTATTCATATTTATTTTAGATATAAGATCTCATTCTTATTTCCGAAACTATTTTCTTTTTCGAAAAGGAAATCAAATGATACCGAGAGAAGTTATATTCATTAATTATTTGCAGATTTATCGTATAAATTATTTAAATTCCTTGCAATGCGCGTTTCACGTAAAGAATGATAAATATAAATTTTTGCTAAACAAAATTATCGGGGTAACTTTGAAAGTAAGAAAGTAAATTGTTCAAATAAGGCAAAAAGATAATTTAGGTGGATATTTTATCTAGCACGAGGAATTTGAGAAATGATTCTTAGGATGAAAGGAAAAACACACGCACTCTTTTTTGATATAAATCTATTTATCTTTCTTAAATATTAATGATTCGGTTCATTGCATATGATTTAACATTTTCTTTAGCTCGGGGAAATGTATAATGTCAAATGAACTCCAATTTTTCTTCTAGATTTCGTTTAGGAAGGATCACAATTTACATAATCAAAATGAGCTGGGGATGTTTCATCTTTCTGGAATTTTTAAATTAGTGTTGCATAAAAAGTTCAAAGATAAGAAACAATGATATTCGCTTGGATAGGATATATCTGCTTTTACAAACGTGACATTTTATAAAGTAAAATTCTATCGAAATAATTTTAAAGTCAGCACATATATTAGGTCTTTCAAAAGAACTCAGTTTAGCGTTTTTCTTACATATTGATTAAATTTGACTGTTTAAAAGAATTTTTGTATTGTAAATTAAAATATACAATTAAATTTTAAGTGATATAACTTTTTTAAGTAATACGAGTTCCTTTTCCTTTTCAATAAAACAATTTTGCCCCAAAAGGAAGAAAAAATTATAAAACAGTTTTAAAATATTAAAAAATTAGTCATTAAACAACAAATTAAAAACTAAATTTCACAATTGTTTTCACAAATTATATAAGCGTATCAACCTATATATTTGGGTAGTGACTCCAACGTAGAGACACGTTTTGAAACAACTAATCAGTTTCGCTACCTTAATTTACTAGGTAATTGTCAAATACAAAGATAAAAATGGAAATAAATATATTAAGGGATAATGATCTTTCATGTTAACTTACATAAAACATTCGAAAATTCTAAAAACTTTTAAGAATTTTCTTCTCATATACTTGAGTCTCGTGTCACATATGAGTTTTTCACCTTGATATTTTGTGTTTTTTAAGTTCAGAACTGGTTAAAGTAGTATTAATTATTATAGTAAAGTAGTCAAATTCTGCAGTTTTAATAATCATCAGTTTAGATTAACAGTTTCATTAGAACAATGTAGGCGTAAAAATGATTTTTGTGATGTAATATTTTCATAATGTAATAAAGAAAAACGGCAAAATTTTGTTTAATTTTTAATTTATTATTTAATTTTTGTTTAATTAAAATTTCAAAAAAGTGCTCCGAGGTGCACATTCCCACTCTTCAAAGTATATTTGTGTCAAATCTCCTAGCTCTATTTCCAACTGTCTGTCTTGTAGAGAACCAACACACATACACACGGACACACTTTCTCCTTTATTATTAGTAGAGATGGATACGAGTTCACCTGAATTGCCAAAAGCGACACATTTGATGGACTCTTGGTCAACACTTTAATAAAAAAATAACTGTGATTAATGGAAATATTGAAGAACCATGCTATGAGGAATACATTTCAGTGTTTTTTTAAGCCATCTGCTTTTTATTCTCGTTAGTAATAAATATTACGAATGTTATAGAAACACAAATAAGAAATTTTTACTTTTAGTTGATTTCTCCCAGTATAATTTTAAAACTTTATAGAGCTTTTAAATATTATTTCATTGAACATATTCTTATTTGCCTGAAGTATTCTATATTTTTATTAGACAGATAAAAGAATTAAATTTTAAAAAAACGAATCTTTCTCATATGGAAAATGAATTTAAAAGTCTGCAATCCTCTCAATTGTTCTAAAATAAATGTCCTATGCTTTCAGAATTCCGTTTAAATTGTTAAATTATGGACTTGCAAAAATAAATCACATTTGCGCTATTAAACTTTAGAAACTTTTAAAGATGGCACACGATTTAAATCATTAAAATTTATTTATATGAAGCATATAAAGAAATGCACTTTCGTTTCTTAAAACAGTATTTAAATATTTTATTATCCTACGTTATAAACTTAAAAACCATCTGAATTTTACAGAATTGCGTTTTGTACCTTCAGAAATTCGTAATAATAGAAGATGAGTTAACGTGATATAGAAAGAATTAAATTTTCAAAAATCTATTCTCATTTCGCTAAAAAAATTAATTTCCGTTATAAACTTGAAAATCGTCTGAAAGTAACAATAAATCATTTCTATCTTTCTAATACGTCTATTTTTATCTATGAGTCAATTTAAAAGACAAACGTCGTTGAAAAAAATTTACGCCATTTTTCCTCAACTCGTTGCGGGTCATTTAATTTCTGTCTGTGTGGATAATTTATCGAAAAATCTCCAAGATTTATTCAATAAATGTATCGACCAAGATAATACTTGAAAAATATACTTTTCTAGAAATAACACGAGGAAAAACTTAACGTTAAAGGCTGCATAATATATCACGCGAAAATGTTGTTCAGGGAATTAAAATGTATCATTTTTGTATCCGGTTTCTAAACAGAATGAGGATCTTGCATGTCTAGAAAATCTCACGGTTGGCAGAAAATTTCTAGAAAAAAAAGATACTACACGAGAAGCTTTAACCTTTAATTTAGAATATATTTCTTTTTTTATAAGTATCGATTAGCTGAAAATCTGAGAAGTCTTAAGCTAAAGCCAAATTTTTGTTTAAGCTTGCAGCATTAAAGAATTTTGCTGACTCAGTTTTTCAAATAAAAATTTTAGTGTATTAAAGTATTGAGTGATTATTATATGATCACTCAATCTCCACAAATAATGATAATAAAGAATGAAAATAAAAACTCAAATTGAGTAACTAAATAAATAAACTTTACTATTTGATTATTACTTTTCTGTAGAGCATTATAAAATCTCATATCTTATATTTGTGCATATAAAAAGTTTGTTTTTTGAAAATTTACTTCAATTTTCATTCCTTTGCTATTATATTCTATTAAATATTGTAGTATAATAATTATTTCTATTAAATATTGGAGTATAATAATTATTTCTATTAAATATTTACGTGTAGTTCAGACATTTATTCATTAACGGAATTTTAACAATGGACGACTTTTCTGTTTTCTTTAATTTGGTTCACAGAACTGCCGTCCCCCCGATCCACTTCGGTTTCCGGTAATCCTTCGATTTAAGCAATCGTCAATTCTATTAGAATACTGTATAAAAATTTAACCATTAGTGATTATTTAAATCACTTGGTTAAAAAATTAACCATCAAACAAGCCTCAGAACTCGCCAAAAATATCGATAACGAACAATTATGGCTTTCCAGAAAATGAGCTTTTCCAGAAAATTAGCTTAGAAAATTAGAAACTCTTATTTTAAGTTAACATTGAGAGCTACCGAATAGTAACATCAAATTTAATATTTTTAAAGTATCCTTATGCTATAACATTAAAAATCTCTACTTTAAACATTAATTATCTTCAAACAGAGTGTTGAAATTTTGAAGAATCACTTTGACGAAGCATTACACATAATGTCGGTCGGTATAGCGGAAGTTCTACATTACCCCAAATAAACAAAACAGAAAATGTTTCCTTACTTTAAATCTGAAGGTTGGATCGACCCATATGAAATATTACTGAAAATAAATATTTGAGTTTTATTTGAATTTCTTTATATTTATGAAATTTTATGTATGTATTTCAAGTAAGATAGCTCGTAATGTTAAAAAAATGTAGTGTAATTTTCTTATATATTATTTATAAGCGTTCAAGTATCATATATTTTGAAAATACTTTTAAATGTGTTAGAATTCTCATTTGAGAAGCCCAAGTGGCTTGATACTGTAGTTTCGTTAGATTTAACTTTCATGTATCTGGACCCGGAATATGCGAAATTTCTATGTGGTGTATGTGGTCCTGGTGGATGTTTAGATTGATTTATATGAAGTATTTTTGAAAATAATAATTTGATTCTTATTAAATTGATTTGTGCTCATGTAGTGTTGTTTCATCTCAAAATAAACAGTTAGCTCGTCGTTATAATAATGTTTGGCTTTATAGTACGTGTGAGTTACTACTCTATTAAAATTCTGAAATGTTCTTAAAATAGGGGAAGGTGGTGTACCTTGAACCTATGCCGATTTTAGCGCCATCTGTATAGATGTATAGAAAATGTTATATGTATTTTGTACACTTGCCACCAGAGGTCCCAATGTACCTGAACTTATTTGTCAAGGTGCTCATTTGAATAAATGAATCCTGAAAAAGGAAATTGACCCATCAAAAGTAATTTTTTACTGTTGAATTTTGTGTTAATAGTTCCTAAACATACATAAATTACTTTATAGTAAAATGCCTAACTTATAAAGCACAGTTTTAGCTATAATAACATGTGTTAGAAATTATGTTAATTTGTTACCTCAATTTAGTAGTCAGCCATTTTCCATGAAATGGCCAAGTGGTGTACCTTGGACCATGCCCAAGTGGTGTACCTTGGTGCATGACCACTACATGGTCTACCACTTATGTTGTGGAAAAATGTGATGTAATGTGGAAGTTACCATATCCCGTGTTGACTGGAGGATCTGAAAGGCAGCTTCGGAAATTAACATTTGGAAATGACTTGTCTAATTACAATGTCGGTTAAGCCTACTCATAGGAATGAAACTGTTGCTGTAATAATTTTATATTCGGTCTAATCGAAGACCTCATTAAGTAAAAGTGCTCATTAACATTTTTCTGTAACTAAAATACCAATAAATGTTTATGTTCAAACTATTCGGTTAGATTTTTTAAATCTAGAAATAGCTGGTCCAAGGTACACCAACCATGGTGCACCTTGGTCCTATTTGCACTTTTTTTAAAATTGTATAAATAATGCACTGAAATAATTTTTAAAAAATCTACAAAAAATATATGTTGTGTATAAAGGCTTAAAATATGAAAGAAAAATTGTTTTGTTACCTTTCTTTTAGTAATTATCCAATTAAAAATTAAAAAGTAAAAATGGGACCTAGGTACACCACCTTCCCCTACTCCTAAATGAGTCAAAGGTTTCATATGAGAAACCAAAGTCATTGATAGTAAAGGTAGTTCTGTGAAATCGAGCCCTAAACTCGATTTCCCCTATGTATTTGTGTCTCCTACGTTCAATATGCCATAGGGGTGAAATGCCATCTAGTTAGGGCATCGTGGAAGTTTATAAACTGGAACTATCATCCTTTTTATTCGACCTTGGTCCAAAATTACAAGATTCAGCCATAATAGTCCTCATATACTTCAAACTTCGGCATTAATGTAACAAATCAAATCAAAATTTGTGAAATTTTATAGCCTGTGAGTGTGTATTAGGGTCTCTTACTTTCAATATGTCATAGGGGTCAAATGTCATCTCTTTGGTGTATCGTGGAAGTTTGCAAAGTGGAACTGTGATCCTTTTCATTTGACCTTGGCCAAAATTTACCAGATTGACCCATAATCGTCCTTTTACACTTCAAAATTCGACGTTAGTTTAACAAATCTAGACAAAATTAGTAAAATTTTATTGAAATTGATTCTAACAGTGTTTTTCGTTCTCAAAAATAAATAAATAAATATTTTTTTAAAGAATTCTTGAAGGATTAATGGCACAGTTGTTACTTCTAATTTTAATGGATTCTGAAATTGGAGCTTAAAATAGTTTTATCATCTGCTATAATTTACCGAATTTTTTTTAGCACTGCTTCTATACGACTAAGATTGGTAAATTCGTGTTGTAAGACAGAAAGAAATGAAGCAATAAGAATATTTTTTTCCTCAACCCATAAATGCGTAATTTTTCGAGGTAATGCAAAGAAAGCGAAAATTATATCTATTTTTCTGATATTTTACTCTATTTTCAAAATCTTTTAAAGTTTATAAAAAGACTTTTTTAAATGATATTCTACCAATTTTGGGCTGTTTCGCTGAAAAAAAATTAGGAATAAAATTTTGCTACTAAATTATCCTATTTTGGTGCTTTTAACATAATTTAAAAGAATTTTGCAGAAATTTGCGCTTTAAATTAATTGAGACGTTAATGGGGTTCCCTATGACCGAGACAGCCTGTAATCCTTCACTTTCCTCACAATTATAGTAAGATAGAAATTATTAATTAATATGCTGTTTTTGATTATAAATGATCATGACATGCGATGCAAAAAGTAATTATTTACTTTACCATCAATGACCATTACCTTACCTTCAATTAAAGAAAGTAATTTCAAATCATTCAAACTTTTTCAGTTACCTCTATTCCCTTCTAAAAATAATATTAATAAGCAAAAAGTAGTTTTGTACCTCTTTATAGCTAAAAGCATTCTAAAACTCTTGAAAAAAAATCGTGTTTTCTAATTATCATTGATTAATAAAAGTTTTTTTTTATTTTAAGGTCTTTACCTTTAATATGAAACTATGAATCTTGAAATGAATTATCAAATATGAAAAAGAACACTTATCATTAAAAAATTGTTTAATGGCTCCATTTACCAAGGCGAAAGAAGAACCTGGAAATTTTTTTTAATTTCATTTATTTTCCACGTCCCCACTAACGTTCCATTTGTTTGATTGAGTGCATGCAGAATTGAAAAACCTTTCCTTTTTTCTATTCGTTCGATTTTCTTAATTAAGATCGTGATGAAGAAAGGATTCTAGAATAATTTTGCTAATGATTGCAGAAAATATACAGCTTCGAAACACTTAGCTAGAATATCTATTTTCAGATATCAAATAGCGGTATATGCATTGTTTATCTTTTTAAAGAGATATTTTTTCAGTTTTTTAATTTGTTGTTTCCTCAAGTGTAAATATTCTAAGATGAATGTGTTGAGTAAAAATTCTCCACAAACATAATCTTTATTCGAAATATTATTATTTCGAAGGTTCATTAATTAAAACTGCCGTTGACTTCTTTTTTAAATCAGAGTATTTTTCTATGTGTTTTTATTCTTTCTCAGGTTTCAAATTGCAAGCATTACTAGAAAGAGGCATGCATGCCAAGGTCTGGTCCCAATTATTCCCAATGCTTAATAAATTACTATCTGGATCGGTGGCATAGTGTTCATTTCATCATAATAATGTGTAAGATTCCTGTATCAATGTCAAGAAAATGCTTTGATTTTGAGAAATTCCATGATTTTGAGATATATATCACAATGGTAGCCCAGCGAGAACACTTGTTTGGTAAATTAAAAGATAAAAGTATGCATGGAAATTCGAGACAAACTTAAGACTTTGATTTCACAAAATAGGTGGCATCGACAAGGCCATTCTTAAATTAGATATTATTTTTTATTGATTGTCAACTTTATTTGAGGGAACCTAAGAAAATTCGTCCAAGAGGACCAGCAAAGCTACTACATTTTTATTTACAGGGGATTTACGAAGGTAGAATTTTACAAAGGCACGCAAGTTGAGGACATTAGCTGCATATTGTTATTCCCATTGCACCACAAATTCCGGTGCATTTTATATCTCTTTTACTTTCTATACGGCAGTGATGTATGCACTGTACTTTCAAACAGTTTATCTCTGTGTACGAGCTGGACAGCTGTGGTGATTCTAATTCCAGTTGGCCTAGCATATCTAGGCAAGTCCATGAGAAAAGAACTTATGATAAAGAGGGATTGTGGTATCTTCCATTTGGAAAGCACCCATGGAACAGAGTCCAGTTGACCTAGCATATCTAACAAAGTCCATGAGAAAATAACTCATGATAGAGAGGGATTGTGGCATATTCTGTTGGGAAAGGAACACATAGATACTACTTGAGATTGAAGTCTGTCTTGTCTTCAACTTAGCTTCCTGGGGAACTTTCAGGGCTTTCCCCCATTTGTAATTCGCATGGAAAGAAACCAGTGAAACCTACAGTAGCAAGCCTGGTAGTCGCACGTAATTCTACATTAAAATGCACATAAGTCTACTAGTTTCGAAAAATGCTAATTAAAACTATAGCCAATAACCTTCTTCATCTGATTTATGTTCCGTGCCTTAACTTATAGGCCATTGTAGGCCACAGTTGCTCTATTAAACGATTAGGCTTACATTCCACTCGTGGAAATAATCAATCTCTCCACCTAGGAGAGGGTTTTGCCTTATTGTGTGATATGCCCTATCATGGGAAACTGTTACTAATAATGAGGGAGGACAAGAAAAGCTTAGAGAAAAGGATGAGAGACAATGATTTAAAAATAGGGAAAATCACTCCCTGTCAAGGATCCTTGTCAGAATCCTTGTAGTACGAGGAGGTTTGAGATATCTGCTACCGTAATAAAACGGTAAGTTCTATATCCATGGATTTTTGCCATGTGGAAAGTAGTCATTAAACATTTTGAAAGTTTGTCTGATATTTACTTTGGAATAAAGAGCCTTCTCTTCGTAAAATAATAATTGGAAGAATTATATTGCCAACAAACGAATAA
This sequence comes from Araneus ventricosus, assembly GCA_013235015.1. Classification (NCBI taxonomy): domain Eukaryota; kingdom Metazoa; phylum Arthropoda; class Arachnida; order Araneae; family Araneidae; genus Araneus; species Araneus ventricosus. The sequence goes on along the minus strand of BGPR01000105.1, from coordinate 567,803 downwards.
TGAGAATATCTTTAGAAGAATAATTTTCCTGAATTCATATTATTTCTAATAATCATTTGTTTCTCTTGAAACTTTTTACAGGAGCTTCGTGGAGTTCATTATGTAGATAGTTTAATTTATAATATGCTGCAGTATGTTTTTGTTGCAATGAATGATGAAAGAAATCAGTCTGGTTTTTTTTATTTAAAGGTTCTTGTATAGTTTTTTGCATTTTATGCATAGACGAAAATAATGTCTACTGACTTATAAATATCTTAGAAAATGCCATTTAGATTATGCCTGACTTCCAAGAAAAGCTCATTACTGCGATAAAAAAAATATATTAATTCCATGTCTTTCTCCCTTTGAATAAAAAAATGCCCATAAAATAATACCTTTCTGAGTTGAATTTTGCTTTTACCAAAGATAAATATGAGCACTCACGTCCTAGAAATCTTCGCAATCACCAAAATCTCAAGAAAAAGCCTGCGTTAAATTTTTGCCGAAATCCTTTATAAAAACCCTGGCACGAAAAAAAGCAATGGGACTAGGAAGAAAAAAATGTGCTTTTCTCACCAACATCAAATCTTCCCAACTTATTCAGCAGCCGTGCCTCTAAGCTTGAAAACGCGATTTGGAGCTTTTCTTTTCCATTATCTAAAGCCTGGCGATTCACATGTGCCTTTGAGAAGAAGAGTAAGGACTTGGAAATCGAGTTTCCTCCCGACATCGCCTGGAGGCGCTGTTGGTAGCCTCGTAAAAACAAGGAGGCAAAGTAAATCAAAGTGAACCGAGCGCCATCTACTGAGGTAGAAATTTCATGCCGAATGATGTGCCTTTTTTTCTGTTTTTGTTTCTTTTTTTATGGAAATAAAAAAGGGTGAATGGGAAGACGGTCTCCTTTTTTGAATAGAGAAGATTTGGCCATTTGAATTGCTGATTTATTTTTTTTAGTTTCATGATTTTTTCCCTGTGTTTTCTGTTGCATTTATTTTGCCATTTATGGTCTAAAGAAATATCCATCAAATAAATGAACTACTTTAATGAGGCATTCAACTATGCATATACATTTGAAGAGTTTCTTATATTTAACACGATATATTCATACTATCTTCTGTGCCACAAGAGATTGAAATGAATAATTTTAAATATCATCGGTTACACTTTACGACTGCTTTACTCGGCCGCGGTGGCCTAGTGGTAAGGTCTCGACTCTGAGGACGGAGGGTTCCAGGTTCGAAACCCAACCACTGAAGATCCTTCGTGTATTGGGGCTGTTGCACGTTAAATCATGCGTAGGGGACAAACGTCGGTGTGGTAAGAAAGTTTGGAGAGGGGGTGCTAGCTCAGGTGTCGTCCTCGTCATCTAACTGGAGTTCAAGGTTACGAGGTCCGTCCCAAAATTGCCCTCGTGTTACTTCGAAACGGGTCGTTAACACAACTAAACTAAACTAAATTACGACTGCTTTACGCAAAATTAAAGAATTTATTTAATTTCTCAGCAATAATTTGCATTTTTTTAATATTTAGAACCTTTGAAATCTTACTTCATTTTAAAATAATAAAATAAATTTGGCGAAAAATGTATTAAATAGCATTTACCAACTTAATTATTATTATGACTTTGATATTTTCTTCACCTAAATAATTGAATTAACAAAATGAAAAAAGCATGATCAAAAAATGAGTCTATAGATTCCTATTTTAAATATCCAATATAATTATGAGAACGGTATTGATCAGGAAAGTATAAATAATACATTTTCTTCTTTCGAATAAATGTAAAAAATATCGTTGTTACGAAGTCATCTCGCATAACATCATAATCTCGTAACAAACGCAATTGTGCATGTCATCAAGCATCAGAATGCACGCCGTGCTGCAACTACACGTTCTTCTGCCTCCTGCAGAACACTCAATAGATAAATTATTTCCTTACACAGACACAGCCTACCCAAGAGATGTAAGGCGCTGACTGTAATATCTGGTAATTCGACTTCGTAAACACAATGACAAATGCTGATACAAACATAATATTATATCAGTACCGTATCACATAATAAGCAAAATAGCAAAATAATAAAATATAATGATTCCAAACAAAAGTACAAAAACGGATTATCGGTTCATTTGATATTCCAAAATTAAATTTCTTTGACACATTTGACGAGTTTCGCATGGGTATAAAGTCATTCCGTTTTATTCTTAACTGGTCACATGGTTCTGTCTTATTAGCACCAGATATTTTACGATATCTCCACAATGTTGCTACAATATCCCACATACCGCACAACATCGTAAAGATAGCGCATGAATATTGTAGAGCATTTTATGCTAACAGGGTGATGACAGAAAAGAAATATTTGAAATTAAAATAAACCTCTATAGCCAGAAACAATTTCAAAACTACTTTCTTCTTGAATTAAAATGCCTAGATTTGTTATAACACATTTTTAAGCCTTAACCTTAAATCCCTTTCACGATACAAACCTTTTCAGTACAAAAACGATAAACTAATAATTACATCTCCGACTATCTTTAAACGAAAAGATTTCTTTCCTTTAAAAGCGCTTGTTGTAGTAATCGGAAGATGGGCCCAAAGGAATAAGTTCACCACCAAGGAACTTCAGGATAAAACGAAAAAAATTAAAATCTTAATACTGCAGAAGCTCTCCTGGGGGGCCAGGGCCCGAAGACAAATGGTTGGAAGACTACATCTGGAATGGGCAAGGCACTCCTACTGGTTGCGATGGTCCATTCCCAGGAGATGTCCAACGCAATCAGTTTGCCCTGGTGCAAAAACCTTTCTAGAACTGATACCTGCAGAGATTGCGAGGCATGGGCACAGGGTGGGAGTAGGGTAGACGGAAATGATAAGGGGTTTGAAGCGAGTAGAACTTTTTGGCTATTTTGCCCGGAGGCATCTCCACTTAGATCCATTTAACCGTGCTCGAAGTTCTGAGGGATCGATTACAAGGTGAAGGATCTTTTCTGGAGATGGGAAATCGAATTTTTTGGAAAATGATGAGATGGTCGTTCGTGCTGGTGTAAGGTGAATGAGTATGGAAGGAAATGCCGATATATCGGTTTTTGGTACACATTCTTGATGTATGTGAGGTCCTAGCATGTATTCTAATTTATGTTCACCCAAAATTCGCAGTTTATGCGCTTCGCAATCCTACGAATGAGATGGGAACGGATGTACCATTTTCAGGTAAGAGAAAAATCTGACCGCAAAATGCTAATAATAGAAAGTATAAGGTGAAAATAGTACTTTTTGCAATATTCTGCGTTATATAACCATTTATGAATAAATGGAAGTTTCAGAATCAAAGAGAACCAAATCAATGTTTTACCTGTCATGATATTCTAAAATTTTTATTTTTAGTGTAATAATGATTCAAATCCATAGTTCAATTTGTGTCCACCAGGCAGCATGAACAATTAGATGACCTATACTATATTAAAGATAGCGAATCAACGAGTCAGAAGTTAATAAAAAATTTATAAATAAATGGAAGTTTCAGAATCAAAGAGAACCAAATCAATATTTTACCTGTCATGATATTCTAAAATTTTTAATTTTCGTGTAATAATGATTCAAATCCATAGTTCAATTTGTATCCACCAGGCAGCAAGAACAATTAGATGCCCTATACTATATTAAAGATAGCGAATCAACGAGTCGGAAGTTAAATGTAGCTAACAAACGTGTCGAAATAAGCAAACAAACAAACGGGAGTTCAAAATATGAAACGAAAAATAAAGAAATGAAGAAGTTAATTTTTGGAATAAAGTAATAACTTTTTTATAAGGAGTATCCTGGATTCTGAATTTCACTGATTTTTTTTTCCTTTTCCCAGTCTCTTCACTCATAAATTTTCTACATTTCATTGATATTTATCCTTAAATACGCTTAAGGACCACCCTTGACTATTTAAATGAGTGATAAAAGCATGCGTTTTCGTTTAACTATGACCAAAATCGAATGGAGAAAAAATCCCATTGACCACAATTTATAAATACCGAATTCAAAACTTTTATAACGAGGTCTTACCAACAAGTATAGTAGCAGAATAGGACACGAAAAACTGGTATATGGAAAAGAATATATTTCTGACAAAATGTCGTATTGATATAATGTTATATAAGCATTAAGAAACGTGGAACAAAACAATAAGATTTATGAATTTTTTCCTAGTACAATGATAATATGATAAATTCGTTGGAAGAATGTTTAACAGCGCTTAATAGTAATCGCTAGTTATCTGGAATCCAACAAATATTATCCCGTTATTTACCACTACAGTATCCATAGAAAGCTAAGACACGGTATAAATGCAATCGCTTTCTGTCTTGACGGTAAATGTGATAAGCTCATAATAGGATGGATTTGACCATACGCATAAAGCCCAAATCTTATGGATTCTTGTCATGATAAATATTTTCCCTTGCAGATACCGATTGAGAGCGAATATACTCTAGAATATTTATACAAATATTTTTTATACACTAAGCTTCTAACAAAAATAATGAAATTCTAATAAATAACTTTCCTTATTTGTAAGAGAAACAAAAAGAGAATAGTTTTGAGAGGAATATTTTGTTGTTTTACACTATATTGTTCTGTATCAGACAGGGTTGTGTTGGCCTAGTGGTTAGGTCTCGACTTTGGAACCGTATTTTAGTTTAATTTGGTTTAGTTACATTTATGTATAGTTTAGAAGCAACACGAGGGGTATTTTGGGACGAACCTCGTAATTTTGAACCGTTGTCAGATGACAAAGACGACACTTAAACTGGCGCCTCCTTCTCCAATCTTCCGGACCGCACCAGTGAGAGCTTCGGGACAGGAGAGTCCTAGGTTCCAAACCCGCTTTCACTGAATACCCTTCATCCACGTGGGCCTGGTGCATGTTAAATCTGACGTCGAGAATCAAACGTCCTAATTCTGGTGTGGTGTGGAAGTTTGGACAAAAGACGCCGTCTCAGATGTCACCCTCTTCATATGGCTATGGCTCAAAACTACGAGGTCCGTCCTAAAAGAAGGCTCGTGTTGCTTCAGAACTGGAAGTTGTTAAACTAAACTAATCTCTATCTGATAAAAATGGAAGTACTTTCCCTTCGGCTTTCTTGTACATTTCCACATAAGGAAATGCCACTGCAATTTTAAATTATCTGCGTAGAAATTTTAAAAATCTAAATTTCTTTTTCAGGCAATTTCGACTCCAGTTTCACTTATAATAATTTTTATCCTATGTGAAAAGAAATTAATTTGGATAATTGAAAAATATTATCGATGAATGGGAATGCAGATAGCTTTCAACTTTCAAACTACCCAAGATTTTTTTTACAGTTTGTAGTTTCGAAGAAAGATTTATAAAGTCAATTATATATGAAGCAGAAGATTAAAAGAAAGTTAATAAAAATTAAACAACTCTAGTGGAAATATATATAAATTAGTTTTTTTTAGTTAATTTATTCATAAATATAATTACACACAATTGAAATGAAGGAAAATTAAAGCAGAATGGTAGTAGGTATAATTGACCTTTCGTCACAATCTAAAAGAGATCTCAATATCTTATTTTAGAAAAATAAAGTAAAAATTTATTGATGCTAGTTATAGATCATAAGAATAAACGTTATTTTTGAAATATAGCCATTGTTTGAAAGCATTTGTCAAGATTTCCTTTTTTTACCTTATGAAAACACAAATAGGCAAACCAAATTAACTTCCTTCGTCTAATATTTCTTTTCGCTTCAAAAACGCCTGTGCAATGATAATTTGCCATGGAATATTTATAAGTGTATTCTAGGATTCTTAACATTGTTTAGAATACAAAAATCTCGTATGAAAGGGAAAAAGAAAATCTATTAGATAATTAAAAATAAATAGGAATAATATTTCTGATAAGAATGAGCATGTGTGAAACTTATGCATGTCTTTAACATTTATATTTATCTTTGTGATTGAAAACGAAGTTTCCAGCCTTATCCTTTGCTATATTTAATACAATTCAATTTTCAAACATGGCAATTGTGTTTGCGTAGGAGAGATTTAAGCTGCAGTTTCATTAAATCTATATATTTACTGTAAAGAGGAAACTCACATTCACACCCACTGACTGATTATTCAGTCAAATGAAAATTGCACAGCGAACTAGAAGTTATTACCATCTCAATTTTAGCACTTTCAATGCGAAACTTCATTAAATATTCTACGAAATTCGGAATCTTTTCATGCCTCTTGACTCGCAAATACATTACTCTATTCAGCTGACTTTACCCGTGCTTTCAGTTCACTAAACCCCAAAACTTCCTCCACAGCCAGAAAGAGTTCTAAAACACAAAATCTAAGCGTTCCACGTCCATGCGTCTCCATATCTCTTCCATCAAAAGCGAGCTGACTGTGTTTGGCAGTCGCCCCAAACTCACCCGGACTACGAACTAGGCATCGAGCACACTCAACCCTAGGGTTAAACCATCCTTCGCCATTTCTCTCGAATAAGTTCTATGGAAGTCAAAAAGAACTCTGGTTTCCCGAAGATTTTTAGACCGGCCAACACGTTTGTTCATGAAATCGAACTTCTTCGAATTTTCGAACGCGGAATCGTTTTGATTCCACGTTTTTTTCCTTAGAACTTATTTTTATTCTCTCTTCTTCTTCGTGGAACGTGTGAAGCCGCGGGTCTGAATCCTAATAGAGTCAGAAAATTTTTGGAGCATAGCTCAAAGCCAGAATCAGATATGCGAGACAGAGGAAGAAGATGGAGAAGAAGAAGAAGAGAAAGAATTGAAAGCTGGCGGGAAAAAATGAAGAAAAATTCTAAATGTCTTTTGGGGATTTGAAGAAGAAATTGGGAAAACGGACACCATTTATGTGCGGGGAGCTATTTTCGCATGGAGATTTCTCATTGGAAGACCATACAAAGTGTAGTTTCCCTATGACGTAACTATAGAGATACTTAATCCTGGATTTCGTATTTAGACTTCTACATTTGTGTAAAGAAATGAAATGTTATGTTACCTTAGAATAAAAGTGAAAGGCGTAAAACGAAGCTGTAAAAATATTTAAATTCATTTCTAACATTCCACTACGATTTGGCAAGGCTCATATTCAAAGAAATATATAAATCGAGTTTAATACCAGTTGTAATACTGGAAATGGATTTTTTAAAAGTTTCATTACATAAATGTTTTTTTCGTTCGTATATACTCTTGCGTTAAACTGGATAGCATGGAATGTACAATACGCATATCATGAATTAAAAAAAAGAAATTGTAGAAAAAAGTAACAAGTTAAAGCTTAAATAATTACTTAACTTAAAGCAAGACCTAGCAGGAAAAAAAATGTTGAAGCGATTGTGGTACAAGGAATATCACCTCTTACTTTTGAAAAGAATGATTAAAATAATTACTTGCAAATGTTAGGTATTGAGAGATGAAAATCGGTTCAATCTTGTTAAATTTTGGGTTATGTTTATTCTTTTTTTTTATAAAATGGAGCTAAATATTTATGAAAAAATTAATAATTTGCCAAAATCCTTCAAATCATCCTTTGAAAAAATCTAATGTTAATCTTTTTCATATTTTTAAAATCTGACCTCATTTCTTTACATGATCGATTATTTATTTTTAATTTAATTTTCTTCATTTATTTCCTTTTTCCGATAGAACAATAAGAAACTGCATTCGCATGCAAGAAAATCAATATCCTGACATTCAACAAAGAGTTATATTATCTGCTGCTGGAAAATCATATTACTATTTAACTTCCATTTGTTATTTGTATATTTACTTTTAAATATGAACTCTTCTAGTTAAGCACAATATTAAAAATTTAAAAGAAAAACGGTTATAAATAAAGCAATAGTTTAAAGTTTCACAAATATGTGAAAAATGTCTGTTAGATCGTTTATTGTTTGAAACGGTACGATTTAAAGTCAGTGGCGATGACAGTAGCCGAAATTAACTGCAATACTATCAAATTACTGCTTGACTGAATGGGTTTGAGTTAAGTTTATCACTAACTGTTTCAGAAATGTCGTTAGGTACAGATTTATGCTAAAACTTAACCTCAGAAATCATCACAGACTTTGGTACAATTTGGGGTTTTATTAAGTTTATCGTCAGCTGTAAAATCTACAAAGCACAAAATATTTCACGTGACAATTTGTATTAAAAACTTTCTCAAACTCGATCATTCCTTTCCTTTTTCAAAGTTGTTAGCAAGGAAAACTTCGAACATTTTTCCTCCAAAAAAGTACCAGTAATCCACTTAAAAAAGATAACGGCCTCATTTCTGGTGCCCCAGGTAAGAAATCCACGCAGAAAATATGTTAAGAAATAGCGTAAAACCAATTACTTGGTACATTTTCGTCGTCTTTCACGGTAATTTTCTAGGCGGGAAGCAAAAATTGTGGACCCAAAACGACCGCTTAAATTTCAACTTCGCGTCGACCATTGCCAAGTTTACGAGAATTCACCTCTTTTACAAAATAAAATCAAAAAGTATGCTCGCCCAATTAAACTGCTCTCAAACTGTTAGGAGTCTGGGTAGGTTGTGCCATGTGAAATATATCTTAATAAACAGCGCCAGGATTGGAGAACTTTGACGAGCTTGATGGCGCAAGATCTGCTTCTGAAAAGTTGCTGCGTAAGTTGTTTGCTTATTGCTTTTACGAGGTGGTGTGTGATGTTTAATACCAAATAGCTTTCGAAGGAGACCTGGTTCTGAGTTTTCGCTGCCTTCCTTACGCTTGAATGATGTTCGGTACTTTAGAATTTTAAGATAAGGAAATTCAGTGTTGTTCGCATAGATTTTGTTTTCAGACTAAGTCTGGAAGAATGTATCAAATGGAGGACTGAAATTGGTAAACTAAAGTTTGAGTTTTCTTGCATTTATTTCTCAATCCATAGTTGTGCCGTAAATGTGCTTATTTTTTTATTTTTCATCGTCAAAATACCTCAACAAATTTAGCTTGAAGGACTAGATTAAGATATACGGTATGGTATTTGTAAGGCAAACAATTCACAACTATAGGTACCAAAATAAATCGAAAACTTCATATTGAGTTTAATATTACTAAACACTTTCATACCACGGATATCTGTTAATATTTAACTCTTCTCTTATATGTGACATAGACGTGGTGTCAGTTGAAATCTTTTCTCTGTGTATGGTGCGATATTACGGTCCACAAAAGAGTTATACTTCTCTCACATAGCTAATTTGTTGAATTTCGAATCACAATTTAGATTGTTTTACTTCCCTGTTCAATTTTAGTACTATAGGTAATACAATTACTGTAACTCAAATGATAATGATGTAAACCGAAAATAGTAACCATATGGGATGACAAAATCAGCAGCATATTTTATCACCCAGCGACTTCAAAAGGGGAAAGGCACCAGCAGTGAAAAATGCTAAGATCTTTCAAATGAAAAAGCTCTTGTAGGTTCGGTATGAAGTGATGACCATGAATATCTTAGGAAGAAGATTTTATTTTATATCCTACATGATTTACTTTCATAATTGAATTATTCCATATGAGGTATGATACTTATTTAACCAAGTCTTTCTAAGTCCTCTATTTTTTATCAACAAATATTTGAATCATTATCATGACCGCACAAATTCTGTTACATTTCCAGTTTTAAGTCGAAATCTAAACATGATTGTACACTTCTTCGGATATACAGGATAAGCACAAAGTCTTGCCTTGATTATAAAAATTTATTATGAAAAATTATTATAATTAGACATATGTTTGCTTGTATACATTGTAATTTCGATTATGAAGTTTTTAATAAGCCCACTTACTTCAGTAGATTTCAACGTGTGCCCCTTTTATAGATAGGAGAATGTGAAAGAGATGTCCTAGTTCTCGCCAAGTTTTTTTAAGGGCAGTTGGAACCCTTAGTCCGAAAACGTTAAATTGGTCACTTCGATGTACCTTTTCTCATAATCTGTTATAGATTCATGTTTGAAATTTTTTATACAAGTAAAGTAGATTTTTCTCATTATACTAAAATGGTTTTTTCTAAAAAAATTCAAAAATTAATTTAGTTTTTATAACTTCTTTATGCCAAAACAAAAAATACTAAATTGGCCACTTCGATGTACCTTTTCTCAAAATCTGTTATAGATACATTTTTGAAATTGTTTATAGAAGTAAAGAACACCTTTCTAATTATACTGAAATGAGCTTTTGGTTACTTTTTAGTTTCTGATAAATTCACGAATTATTTAATTAGACATAGTGAAATTTTACCCTATTTTGACACAAAAAAAATTGTAAAAAATAAAGTTTTGAGTTTTTTTTAAAAAAAAGCTCCTTTCAGTATAATGAGAAATGTGTACTTTACTTTTTAAAAAGTTTCAAATATGTAAATATAACAGATTTTGAGAAAAGGCGCATAGAAATGGCCAATTTCACATTTTTTGTTTCGACACAAAACAATTTGTAAAAAAATAAATGTTTGATTTTTTAAATCATTTCAGTATAATGAAAAAAGATGTACTTTACTTGCATAAAAAATTTCAAATATGAATCTATAACAGATTTAGAGAAAAGGTTCACCGAAGTAACAGGCTTAACTCACTTAAGGTTCCAACTCTCCTTAACATGTCATCTAAACACACAACCTTAGCCTTTAGTTCTGCAATAGATTAGCCTTTAGTTCATGCAATAGAACAAAATTTTCTGTTGCACAAAAAAAGCTGTTAAACGGAACTATCCAATGATACCAAAATTATATTATTACATTCAACGGTTATTTTGTAATAAATTTTTATAATCAGGAAAGGACTTTGTGCTCACCCTATATACACAGGGTGAGCAAAAAGTCAGTAAAAACTTTAAAAATTCATAAAAACCGGAAAAATAAACGAAATAAAAAACGGTTTGCAGGGCTAGCATCGCTAGGTCACGGGAAGTTTTATAAGGCAGGAAAAAATAACTCAAAAATCAGTCGGTAGATGGAGCTGGTTCGAGCGACTTCGGTGGAAATATTGAAACGAGACGGTTATAAAAACTTGCGCTTCTAATCCACAAACACAAGTGAGCAAGGAGGCTGAGTGCGAAGGATAAAGTTGTTTTACGTGAACCAGGAGTCAGCGACATCCGGACCTGCTGCATTCTGCCGTTGCTGGATTTTTGACTCGCCTGTAATGTGTTATATCCTGTGGTGATGGTCGTGTGAAACACATTTAGAGGCATTCTGTTCGTTATTTGCGCATCTTTTCTTTGACTTGTGTACGTCAGCGCCACCTATCGGCTGTTTTCTTAGTTATTTTTTTTCTTGTCTTAAAAAAATTCCCTTGCCCTAGCGATGCTAACCTTGCAAACCGTTTACTATTTCGGTTATTTTTCCGATTTTTATGAGTTTTCAAGTTTCTACTAGCTTTTTGTTCACCCTGTATAATGCAGTGGAATAAGTAAAGTGCTTTTCTGTGTTTCTGTTGTAATAATAGAATAATTGAAAATACCGAATTAAATTAGTTTGATGTTTGTGATTATTAGACACATGTATCATAAAAAGATTAAATTATTGGCCATTACGAAGTATTCCTATCAAATTAGACACAGCCAAAATCCTGTCCTTAAGAAAGAAATTGGCGCAATTATTTAATTTTGAAAAGAATTGGTGAAAGATTTTATCTGTGTTTTTCATATGTTATTATTGTAAATTAAAATGATAAATGAAATGAACTTGAATAATAAGACAGCTCAACACAGCTATAAAAATATAGAGAAACATTTAACATATGTTAATGTCAATGATGAATTACTTTTGCCAAAGCAATCACTACCAACCACATTCACAAAATAACGCCATGCTTACACATCGTAATAAGACACGAAATCTTCTATATATTCAAAGAAAAATAACAGCACATAGTAAATATTACCAATCATAATTTACTGAGCTGTACCTAACGCTACCCATTCAGTTCAACCAAAAATATCTTATAGGAACATAATTTACTGATACAATCAGCGTTCTGCCTGAAAGTACGACCCAGCAGGCGCATAAAATGCCACAAGAACTCACCACCAATAAGCCCTTTATTAATCGAACCCAACCAGACAGCGTGGTATGGAAAACGAAAAGTTGCTTTGGCAGGAATCCGAATCATAAAACCGGACCATTATATCCGGGAATGCATGGGACCGGAAGAAACACACGTCCGGGAGATGGGAAAACGGAATGTGTCGTATTGCGGTTCCATCTATCTGGTAATAATAGTTTGGGAGTTAGTTTGTCCGCCCAACAAGTTGGATGCGCAGATTTGGGTGGGGGACATTGAGTTCCAGTAAAATGGGATGCTTTTTCGTCACCGTGGCGTGTCGGTGCGAAAGAAATAGATGGTTATTATTAAGGGGACCGCAGAGAAAACACGAAATGGTGTTTGTTGATTTTAGAGAGGGAAGGAATTGTGTTTTCATTATTTACAATCTAAAAGATGTTTCGGCTTATTTTCATTAAAAGTCTAAAAATATTACGAAAGATTTTTTTTTATTTTTGCTGCATTTTCTTTAAGTGATTACTCTTCTCATATCGGAATGAAACTTTATTTTTTTTTTTATTTTAGACTACTTTTCTTCTTCGTAAACTTGAGAATTTTAATATGTTGATAAGTAGCAGCATGAAATCAACCTGCGACTATTTAGAATATTTAAATTTATTACACTAACATTAGATATGCATAAAACATTTAAAAGCAGGAAACATTTCAATTGTCAGCTTAGTCATTAGCAATTTTCTCTAAATACTAATGTTTTTAGACTGGAATACTATTAGTAAATTGCAATGATGCATCATGCGAAAATTGTCAAAAAATCTCTATAGGGCAGACCATTGGGCCAAAAGTTAACAAATTTGACACGTACTTATTTCTTTGGGTAGTAGATGCTTAGTATGAAAGGGTTTTCCAAAATTTAAATATGTAACCGCAATGTTTTCCGAGCTCGCCACCTAGTGGCCGTTGGAGAAGACGGCCAGTCCATGTTCTGGAGTCGACGATTAAACATGGTGTTCTGCCCCGATGATTGTATATTTTATTATCCTGAAGTGTTCTGTCCTTAATTGTTTATCCTTATATGTTGTGTCCTTTTGTGTTCGATTAAAAGTGTTTAAATCAATCAAGGCCCTTTCTTTAACTGCTATTGTTATTCCTAGCAGGAATTCATTTATGGCGCCCAAATGGTCGCAAATAAGATTTAATTCATTGAAGCGCAAAATTTTTTTCTCAATAGCATGAAAACCTATTATTGAACAAAAACTTACACCACTTCAGAATTGAAAAAATTAGCTCTTTAGTGATGCTAGTTTTTTCCTTACAATTTTTCTTTAATTTTTATATTTTTAAAATTTTCTTCAAATATATCTTACAATAATATTTTTAATTGCTTTAATTTCTGCATTTACAAACGCGTGCGTTTCTGTGATTTTAAATATAGGCACATTGCACGTTATCTCTGCTATATAATTAAGTAAAAGAGTAAAAATAATATACATATAGAGAAATTAAGCTTAAACATTATCATGCCACGATTTTTAGGACTAGAGGTATGAATTAACTTTAATTTTTTTGTCTAGGGATTTAAGGTACATGTTAAGCTTCATTTGGCCTAGTTAAACTTTGGTTCATGTCTCAGCTCAGGCTAAGTGGTCACAGTTCGCATCAGAAATGGTGCTGTTCGTATTGGTGATAGACACGTATCTATAAAAACCCATGGATGCAAATTTATATTATATTGCCAGAACATGTGAAGATGATATTTTCACCTGGTGAATATTCAAGGAACCTAAACAATATAAATTTGTTTCGACTTTTTCAAAACTGCATTCAACAGTTCGATAGCAAGTTAAATTCTCTCACAGTTGTATTAAAATCGTACTAAAAGGAACTTTTCAAAAACTTATCACAATTTGAGCACAGTTTTGGAGAAAAATTAGATTATAGGTAAGTGTTCTCCTTTTAGAAAATAAAATTATAAATTTTAATAATTTTTCATACATTATTATCATATTGGAATGAAAAATGAATTCTAAATGTGTTAATATTTTAAGACTTTCAATGTCTGTTTCCCAGCAATATGTATGTAATTTTATTGATAAAATATGTATGCCATTAATCTCGCACATAAAAATAACTTAAAGCAAAGTGATCATCTAGGGAAGTTCCATGTCAAATTGACATGTGAGTGAAGTTGAGTACTTGTTAATATAATCTTTGAAAAACTATGTCTGTGATAGTAAACAGAGCTCCCCTGCCTGTCTTTTAAGACAGATATTCAGTATATTTATATATTCCAGAAGATTCCTCTAGTAAGGTACCAAACCTACCATTTGTCAATAAATCTATATAAATGTTATTTTTTGAGTTACATCCTGAAAGTCATTGAAATTTCCAATGGCTATTAGAGCAAAAACCACTTATAAATAAATCTCTATCAAATCTCTAAGACCAAAATTTCCTGCTAACTTATTTAACATGCATTATGCTTAACCCTCAGAGTGGTTTCCTATTTTGATTTACTTGCTTTAAAGTCTTAAAAATTTGCTTTTAAAGTAAATAATTGGATATTTATTGCGTTTAATCAAATCCCTGAAATCTTAAGAATATCTTAGCCATGGCATTTTAAGAAATGATTCATATAAAGCTGAAATATCTGCTTTTGAATTCAATATGAGAAACGGAAAAATACGTGCAAAACGCTTAGATGGCTAAAAATACATTTTATGTTTATCGTAAATACTGTAGAATATGAAAACTGAATAAAGAAGGTTATCATGTCTTTTGATATATATTATTTACCAAACAATTCTAGTAAGTCAGGCTTTTTCCATTTTTGAGATATCGTATTCACAAACGGACAGACATAATTCCAATATACTTCATAATTGGGAAGGTTTAAACTTGGTAATTCATCAAAATTCTGGAGGTCGAATTTTTTGACTATGACAATGTTTTCTTTTTGTGTACTTCGCATATGCGAATGAGAAAAGGAATTAAGTTACACAATGTGTAGTTGGTAGATAAATTCTATAATGAAGGATGATACTAATATTTTGATTAAATTTTTATTTTTATATTTCCAACAATAATCAATATTTTAACTGAAATTTAAAACAAAAAATTGCTCCCCTTGAACACCCAGAGTGTCCTTTTCCAATCAAACCTATAAGAGAAAAAGAGAAAGAAGTAAACTTAAAATAATATTAATTTGTTAACGCAATGACAAATATATGAGTTTCCGAAGTGGGAAGGGATTCTTTCTGATAGATAATTCTGATTCGAAGTACTGACTGAATTAACTTTGATATAAGGAACTAAATACACGAAATAGGAATGCATAAGAGATAAAGATTTAACTATTGCGCTTAGATGAAAAATAATCTATCAGATATGCACATTTAGACTTAATGCAAAACAGAAGCTTATATAACCCATTTCATCGAAAACACTACTAAACCACATTTGTAAAGTACGAGATGCGACTCTGTCATGGTAAACTCTCACTTACTTAAACATTATTCCAAACCTTGGACTTATTCGCTTCGCATAGAAAATGTGTAAATATTGAAACAAGTCTGAATGATAAAGCACAATGCAACGATGACGGTAGTTGCAAACGGAAATTCAGCTTATCATCTCCATTTATCCTCTACAACATTTTCTCGATTGTGATGGAAAACTACGTGTTCGTCCTCCGGCATTTCCCCGGAGGCGTGACATTTGAATAACAATACCAGAACCCGAAAGCAAAACTTCAAAATCGTTTGCACCTTTGCGTGTGAATGATGTTCTAAGGCAGCTGAACTATATGCTTCCAGTCGCAGCCGATATTTGTTACGGATGCCAGATTTTATTAGGTATTGCTGCCAGGTAAACTACCTACGAATGGGGAAATAAATTAGATTTTATCTAAAGATGGGTGGAAAAGGATCTTTCAAAGAAATAATATAAAAGATAAACATTAACATGCAGAACTCTAAATCAGTGCTTTCATTAGATGCGTCGTTCTGCTATTGAAAACTTAAAAGATCTAATTATTTTCAGGAAAGGATGTGGGGTGGGATATGCTTTTGAGTCTTCTAAAAATTTAATTATCTGTAACAGCACGACAAAAAAAACTTTAGCCTGCTTATACCGCTCAATATTGTATACATTATTATGAAAAAGTGTACAGGTGTCTAAAAATTGTGATTTAACGTGTTCTTTCTAGTCCTGCTGTTACGAAATCATTCGCAAAATTAATAAACAAATATTTTTAAAAGGATAAAGTTTTGTAAGTAATATTCGATTTTTGTTTAAAAGTTAATTTTAATGCATAAAGGCAAGAATTTCTAACAGAAACCTTCTTTCGAAACACTTAGTTTTTCGAAACTAATGATTATTAATCCTCCATGTTTGAAGATTGGAATTAAGGAATATACTGCAGATTGTATGATGCTACGCCATGAAACATATATTTATCGTTCACCAGACTGGTAAGAAGGAAGAATTTCTGTTAGATGAAAATGTTTTTAAAACAAACTGAGGCTATTATATGGCTTCATTTTGTTCTGGTAAGAAGGAAGAATTTCTGGTAGATGAAAATGGTCTTACCACAAACTGAATCTATTATATTGCTTAATTTTGTTATTATTTAATCTACAAATATTCATAATAATAATAATCAGGTTCAATATAATTAATAAATGTATACGCATTCGACTCGAATTTTTGTTAAATATTTACCAGACTGTTTACAGAAACTGGAAATATTTCATCTCATTACTATATCAAAGGAAAGCTCAAGAAAATTTTCGAATTCTCATCCTTGAAGCTACAAATGTAGCTGAATTTTATAGGCATAAATAAAATTAAATACATAAAATAAGCAAGATCAACAAAATTGTTTTTGCAAATTTATTTATTTATTTATGCAATTCAGGACTAATTTCAAGACAAATGGAACAAATGGAAATTGATAAATTATCATGTTGCTGAATATCATGATTTGAATTTCAAAATCTTACCAATAAATTAGTCACATTTGAATGATTTGGCATTCATTAGACGCATGTATGCAATTAGGAAACAACTCCAAGGTGTAAACTGTGAGATGTGGCTGTTTCCGCTAAACGTTACAAGAAAATTACATTGATGCATTTTTCCAAAATCAATTATTTAAATTTCAGTAATCTGTTAAGCATTGGCGTGCAGTAGGTCCCGTTTATTATTTAAAATTGCAGATTTAGGGACAGATTTTGAAAGTGGGGGAGAATCGCAAGTGGGTGAGGGGGCGGTTGTCCCCCTCTTTTTGCTGAAAAAATTGAGTTTCTATTTCAATTTAGCTGCTAAAACTAAGAATTATAAAAAGCAATAGTATCCGGAAAACTAGTTAATTTTGTAACTAAATTTTTGAATTTTGTTGTTTACATCCTATAATCCGAGGGGGGTTAGTGTCTATAAATTTTTTCCCCCCTTTTGTCCCACAATCACCGCCTCTTGGTTTCTATAGTAAACTCGAAATCCGTAAAATGGAAGTTTATTCTTGATTTTATAAGTGTATTCAAACATTGTTGTAAAAAATTACAATTGCCCAAATACTGTATTTTGCAAGAAAATAAGGCTACATTTAGGAATCTGCTATAATCGGTACTCAGAAAAAAATCCACTGATGGAAGATAATCGAATGCATTTTCCGTTCCATGCTGTCTACCTATCTTTTCGAAATTTAAGAATCATAATTTGAAGGAATTTTTGTTTGTTTGTTTGTATGAGCATGCTTGCGTGCTTCTGTGTGTGTGCGTGCCTGGGTTTTTAAACATTTCGTAGAGACCACAACCCAGTATAGGATCATAAAAAAGCATAGTTGTAAATAGTCGTCTTGAAATTGATTGTAAAGAAATCACTTGAGAAAAAATAATCTAAGAATTCAATCCCGAAAAATAAAACTTGATGGGATATAATTTTTTAAATTATTGTTTTGTATTACATCATGAATACACTTAAGTAGCCATCTAATTTTCCCTATGTATATATTTTATCCTGAGCTGTATTTTAACTTCTTATGAGTTATTTTTCTCTCCACTATTTTACTATTTCAATTCCGAATTTCATAAGTCTATCTGAACCCAAACCGTAACAGACCGACACTACTCATTCTAATACCTCGATAAAACAATTCTTTTGATACTGAACTTATACTATAAAATACGAGAATTTGATTGTAGTTGATGTCTAAATATTTTGCAGAACATTCCTTTTATTATTCTGTTAGCTTTATGTTTTATGTTTATTTTTCTACATTTTTTTAAATTTAGGAATATAATTACTAGTATGATATATTTATACTTAATAAATCTGATATTTTTAAATTACGTTTCGAGCTATCTGACGCATGTGTTCTTCTTTATTCACAAAATTATTATATATTCCATTACATAAAATTAGATTTTTTTCTAAACGTTAAGCCGGACTTTGATATTATGGTGCCTTAGTCCAGGGGGTCTTATTGACCAGAAAATCACAGGCTCGAATCCCTGATCAAATGAAGTCCCGCAGCATACATGGTCTTTGTGTTCATTAAACCTGCCGAGGTGAAACTCCCTTATGGCAGGATATTCACGAAAGCTCCACACCAAAACTAGTGAGAATTGGAACGGAAAGTTGGATAACCAACCGATCTCGATATCCACCACTCCATTTGGACTGCCGAGCCATAAACGCGACGGGAGAAGTTACGTGTGTGGGGGTTTGGGTTACTTGGAGGTGAGTGGTTCGCCAAGGAAATCGAAATAGTTGGAGGATCGGAATGTCTGGTAGAGGATGAATTTGTGTCGTGTGGAACGGTTGTGAATGACCTGCTGAAATGGATTGGCAACAAAAATGGAATCGAATAACGTGGAGTGGAGCGGTCTTGTTTGACCGGCTTAAGTTTCCCTATTAGCACAAGATATTTTACGATATCTCTACGATGTTGCTACTATATCCTGAATGCCCCACAACATAGTAAAGATATCGTATTTATATTGCTTCTAGTCATCCGACTACCAGTAAAATTACGTGGCAGGTCTTTAACACTGAAAGCAGTGGCGGCTCGTCCATTAGGACTGCAGAGCTGCAGCTCTCCCTGAGGTTTTTTTAAACTGTATTTTCGTTTTTAATCTTATTCGCTTACTTTTTCACTCTCAGAGTTCCATGACTTGCGAAAATGCAAAAAAAGTAATAAAAAATTGAACAGAAGACAGAAAATGAACCAAAAAGTAAGAGAGAGGCAAGTCTGAACTGCATACTCTGCCCTCTGAAAATTCGTTCACAGCGCAGAAAATCCGGAGAGAAAAATCAACCCTTTCTCCTGTTAACTTTGACGGTCCATGGGCTGCCGGGGAGCATCTTTGGCTGGTACGGAGCCACCTGAACTAGAAAAGGATGCTCTTTCTAATTTATTTTTCTTTTTTTCCTCATTCCCACACAAAAAGGCAATCTCATTGACTGTTTATGGGTTTTGGTTTCGGTTGTGTTTGTGGTGCGTCGACAGAAACACATCTTGGATGATTGATTATTTGCTTTCGCTTGATAGAAAACTAGATTTCGTTCCAAGAAAATCTTCATTTTTAGAAGAATGTTAACGAGTGAAATGGGCGAGAAGGGAAGTTTGCATGTGAAGCTCTGATTTTTTTTTTTTTCGTCAGCCTAATCGTCATATCAACATTCACTTAACTGTTTGTTAGTAAAACTAGTCGTAAATGTCATATGCTGGTTATTTAATTTGCTTGAAGAGCAGTAAATTTCATATATGGCTTTGGAATTAAAAAATTTGGCCTACTGAAAGATAAAGTATCTTTTTAAAAATGTATTATCTTGATAAATATTATCTTGTAGCCCTCCTTGTTTCTGAGCTCAGGAGCCGCCACTAACTGAAAGTAGCTTTAAAAGCTATACAATTTCTGTACGAAATTTATTTCAAGAAAAGCCACATAATATCACACATATAAGGTCCGTCGAAAAACAAAGTAGCTGTGTAACTCATCAAATCAGGATTGAAAATTCACGGTAGATCTGTCTGTTTCCAGTTCAAACAGTTGTAGTAAAACGAAAAGTGTATGTTTTATTCACTCACAGAATCTAGGAGTTACTGAATTTTGCTCTCAGAAACAGATCGGATGAGTGTCTCTGAGTTCGAATTAGCAAACTATCTTTTCCCTTGTGGCATATAATTTATAAGAAGTGGCATAAATTTTAAAAGAGTATTAAGGATTTCAAAGCCGAAAGGGATTGTGATTGAAAAAATTTTGGAAAATTCTGACAGAACTGAACAAAATAGTATGCATTATTAATACGTGCATTCTAGACGAAAGCCTTTTTAAACGTATTTTTCATCCATGAACGTAATAAATGATCTTACCGATGTTTAAACCAGGGTACCTAGTTTAAAGTTTTTGTATAAAACATCCCCTAGATAGAAAATTTACATCATCTAAGCATAGGAAACTTCACGCCAACTAAAACTTCTTTCAACGCATCTAATAAAAAATCCATGGGGGCATAGTTACCTAATGCTCTAACCTTCTCTTCCAAAATTCCCCGGAAACACAGCGCCTTTAAAGCTCGCGGAAAGAACACGTATTTTTTGTTTGTTTTTTTCCTTTTAAAGATGACGATCACTCCCAATCCAGCGTTTTCAGGTTCCATGGTTTTTGAATATTTCAGCGAGGGGAAACCCCGACGGTCTTTTTCCCTATCCTTCTTCATAAATCCTTGCCCATAAATCAAGATCTAGGAGGACTGACCGGCGAAAAAGCACTTGGCAGTTAAAGAGGGCTTTTATTCTTGGTTGAGAAATGGCCCAAAGATTCGATGGGGTAAAGGCATTGGACAAAATACGTCGTTACTTTGCTGCGGCGTTTTCTTCTTGTTTAGTATCTCCTTTAACAGAAGCAGAGCCATGATGAAAAGAAATATAGTTGCAATATAGGGGCATCGAGAAACCGCGTTGGCAAATATTCCCAGACCGCTGTCGTCGTAGATTGCATCTATTTCGGATAAAATTGTTTTAAAGAAAAGTTACTGGAATTTGGGAGGTATTCTGATTTTTTTTTTTTTGTTGAGAAAGAATTCCGGATTGAAGGAAATGTTTTCGTTATTTATAGAAATACGCATTTCGTTTCGAAATTTTCGGAGATCTTTGCAAGTCCGCACTAGTACCAAAAATATATTGTGCAATATTTTCTGCTGTTGCTCAACACGCAAGTGAAACAATGTACTGCACAGCAAAGTGAAGTATTGTACTCTACTATTCATTTTGTGAGATTTTGTACGATATCCTTTTGCTGCTGGGACTATTTTGAGAATGTGCAATATTGCTCAATAGTAGTAGCATGATAGTATACACAAATAGTACAGTATTGTACGATATACATCGTTGCATAGTATCTTTATACATCGTATCTTTATGCTACTCGGCCATAAAGAACATTTTTTGTCAATGTCCAATAAACATATGACATAATTTGATAAAAATATTGACCTATGCTATTTGCTATTATATTAATCTCAAATATTATACCATGTCGTATAACATTACACAAGATCCTGGTTATACTGAGATATTCAAGGATATTGTGTGATATAATTACCAAATAGCAGAAGAAACCGCGCGATAATGTTCAATGCTGTTTGTGACCGGGCATTACTCTACCAAATTGTAATTATTGTAAAATATGCAACATTACATTACATATCTATATGTTATTGGAATATTCAAGAAATTCTAGACACCTTTATTAAAATAAATCGCAATTTATTGTCTTCTGGATTGATAGGACTACTCCATTTTCTTCATTTCTGCGTAACTGGTTTTTTCCAAGTTATGTAAAAAGATCCAAAGAAAGAACACGATCCTTACATGTGAGATTAAAATAAACTTAAAATCCACACTGTGTTATCAGGAACTATTGTTCTTTATGTTACTAACCTTCACATATATTGCAAGTATTCATCAATCTTCTACCTCTCATTTACTAATCAATAATAAACATTGCTATCGATATTTATCGTAATGCATTATCTTCCGGACAGGCTCACTCCCTTTTCTTCATTCTCGGATAACTTGCTTTTCCCACACTACCCATCTCTCTGCGGAAATTTATGTATAAACTTGGTGGTGACTAAGAAAATTAAATTTTTATTTACCCTTAAAGGGCCAGTGTTGCCTTTAAGCAACATACCCAATATTGTCTTCTAAAATCTTGAGATTAAGACTGAAGCTCTATTGCCTACTTTTGACAATAGGGTACATACTTAAAATTTTATTAGATCAATTTACAACATATAGATGGCAGCCTGAGTGCTGATAAAAAAATATAAATAATCTGATGTTTTTCACTTGAGGATGCATCTTTTTAGCTTTGTTTGTAAGCTCGAGAATATCATATTTTAATCTACAATGTTGAAGGAAATTCCTTATGGGTATTATTAGTTATCAAAATTCATCTCTGTATAGTATTATAGAAGTTTATCTAGGAATTATTTTTCTGAATTAAGCCCAGTGTTGAAAGTTGGTAACAAACTGTTTTCAGCCATAAACCATACTTAAAACAAAATAAGATTTTTTATAGTATTTTCCTCATGTTTTATTCAAGAATGGAAGTAAAAAAAATTTAAAATCAATTTTTATTAATCGGCTTTTAAGGAGTAATTAATTTAAAAATAAATACCGATATTTCAATTGCTGCAACTATTTTCCATTTTCTACATGCACAAAAATTCCTGAACAAAAGAACATTTAGGGGAAGAAATCCTCTTGAAATTTGGAGATTTATGGCTTGCCTAGATTTCAAAAGCTCCATCGGGCCTGATTCGGACGCGTACATTGTTTAGTCCCAAACAGAGAGGCCCATTCAAATCCCTTCCTTACAACGTGGTATAATTATTTCGCTTCAAAAACACCCGCCGTTCTCACCGAGAACTCTGCGTCCCTCCTTTCCTTCCAAAATTCTGAACGAGATCCAAAACCCGTGAACCATTCTTTCTCGCCAAAGAGGCGTGTATCGCGGGCCCTCCATAGAACAAAAGGTTCCGGAATTTGGCAAGTGCTATTCATCAATAGTTAGCTAACGCATCCCGTCTGAACGATTCACTTTGTCGGTTTGTTCAGGATTTAAGGCTGCGGGATGAATGGACAATATGCATAATTCATCCAACTGTTGGTGCCACCGGGAAATTATGCTTTTCGGCGAAGGGGGTGGAGGAGTTTAATAATATTAATTAATGGAACTTTTGGGAATGGGGATTAGAGAGCTCTTGAGGTATTAGGCAGAAGTTTTTGGAAGATCTTTTGACGGGATTAGGTTCCCCCGATCTATTAGGCCGCTGATGTCCAACTGTCAGATAAACGTCATGGACTAATCTGATGATATATTGATTGGAATCTCGGCCTCTCTCAGGTCAGAGGTTCATGAAAGCCCCAAGAATTCGGCAGGGAATAAGTGAGAATGAGAGGAATATCTTTGCGTTAGAAAGGAAGAAAGGCCAAATCATTAATTATTAATTGCTTTAGTATGAAAGTTTTCTTAGAAATAGCATTTGAGGTAATAATTAAGTTAACTTTGTTACTGAAAGCGCTAATCATTGACATTTCATTTTTAAAGAAACTTTTTTAGGAATAACATTTAACGACGTTATTTAATCTACTATCGAACACTTTGGTATTATAATATCACGATTACCATATAGTACAGTGCAAATTGGATAAAAACAGAAGAAGAGGAATATCGTTGCCTTTGAAAGATAGAAAGTCCAAATCATTGATTATTAATTGATTGATTATTAAAGTTTTCTTAGAAATAGCATTTGAGGTAATATTCATGCTAGGTGTTCTTTATAACTGAAAGCGCTAATCATTAAAATTTCATTTTTATAAAAGCTTTCCAAGCAACAGCATTTAAAGGTGTAAGAATAGTGCAAGAGTTATTTATATAAGTTCGTTATTTAATAGTTCCTTTTTCAACACAGCTTCCTGATGGAAAGGTTCTCGTATAACACACGGCAAAGTGGAGATGGATAGAAAGTCCAAATCATAAATTCTCAGTTGCTTTATAATCTATGCTACAAGTTGCCTGTTTACAACGTCATACCACCTAACAAAACCGTCAGCAGACCTAGAACCACTTTGGTGAAAAAAAGTCATGAACAACAACAATTCTAGGGCGAAAATCAAAAAACTCATGCACTTCATCGCGGAAAACGAACCACTCTTATTTCCAAAAGATGGCGACAACAACTAGCCACAGACCCAACTAACCCTATGTACTCATATTCTCTCTTCTTCCATACACAGGGCAGACCCTCTCAAATTCAACAACACAACGATCTGAAAGACTGAACTTTAAAAAAATATTATATTCTTTTGTTTTAAATGTCATGTTTTTTTGTATCTTTTTATAGAAATTGTAATTTTTTTTTGCTCTGGCTTTTTTTTAATAAAGTCTCACGCATACCCAACCAACCGACAGGGAGCCGCCTTGGCTCCGAGTTCGGGGGTATGCTGTGGTGTTAAGTTGCTTTATAATAAAGATTTTATTAGAAAAGCAGTTGTAGCATAAATTATGTTAGATATTCTTTATAATTAATAACGTTATTCATTGGTATTTCATTTTTATATGAACTTTCTAAGGATTAAAATTTAAAGATTTCGTTATTTTAATGACCTTTCCAGTAACCCGACATTCTAATAATACGCTTTCCATGTAACACAGTCAAAACATGTAAAGACAGAATAACAGGAATGTCTTTGTCTTATATAACAAATAAGATAAAGTCCAAATCATTGATTATTATTAATTGCTTTGTAATGAAACCTTTTCTAAAAATAGTACTTTAAGCAATACATACGCTAGATATTCTTTATAACTGAAAGCGCTAAATCATTTAAGTATCTTTTTCATAAAAACTTTCTCAGAATAATATTTATAGAAATAAAGAGAATTTTTGTATTTAATCAATCTTCTGACCGCGCACGAAATGTATTCCCCTTGATTTATATTATTTCTTTTCTTTCTGTTAATATGGTGTCGGTAGAACACGGAAGGACTTCAAAATATGATTTAAAGGTATTGTAAGCAATAATTGTTTTTTCCGTTCTTGTTAGATCTTTGCAACTTATTTACTCCCGTACTATAAAATACAAGACTTCAAAAAACTTGTTCCTGAAAGAAAGAAAAAGATTTGCAGGCAGATAATCTTAGTTTTACGATAACATATTTCTTATTTAATATCTTATATAAATTCTTAATTTTTTAAAAACCTGTGAAATTTTAAAAAATATTTCTTACTTTTTAATCTTGAAATTATAAAATTAGTTGATAATATACAAACAGGGGCGGCTCGTGTGTAGGGACTGCGGTACTACAGCACCCCCAACTTTTTTCATTGTGTAAATTTAATCAATTTATTTTATTTCGCATTTAATATTTAAATTTATCAACAATCTAACGACATTTTGTATTAAACTATTACGATATTTAAATGAAACTCGAAGAAAAGCCTACGCAGAAAACGAAGTTCCCTATCTTAATTTCTCACTACCGGAAGAAGAAGCACAAAGGAGAAAGGAACTTCTCAAACGAGAACTGTGGATACTTGCAGCTCGGAATTCCGCCTGCGCAGGCTTTCCCTACCATGTTTTTAAGCTGAAAGGGTACTATGGTAATCAACAGTTCCCGTGACATTCGAAACGGAGTTTTAAACGTTTTCTCGCGCGGAAAATTTCTTCGCGTTCTAAACTTTTGAAAATAATAAATAAATGAAAGATAGTTGAAGATAAATTAAAATTAATTAGGAAAAGTTTTTTTATAGTAATAGGAATTTCCTGCAATACAAAAGATTTCTTTTTTGATTTTTAGTTACAAATGCTGATGAAATACATGATAGAAATTTTTCTTGATACATATACATTTTCAAAATGTTCCTGAACATTAATATTCCGTACCATTCTATTTAGGATAATGATTCATAATTCAAGAAGCCTCAATTTTGAATAAACGCGGTTCGCTTTAAAGGAACAGAATTTCCTTCGGAATATTGATAAGTATATTCCCAATTTAATTTATCGCAGTCCACATTTAGATAGATGTAATATAATAAATTAATCATTTTTTTCTCAAATTGACAATAATTGTTACTACATAATACATCAGAGCTTGAACTCAGCTTTCTGATATTAAAAAATATATATTTTTTCTGATGCACACAATATGAATCGTGATACGATTACATGTAGCTGTTTTGATTTCAATGTATACAAAATTTTTAATCGTCGTACAAGCATCAAGGTTAATGTTTTTTTTTATTTCGCTGAAAACAAAATAAGAATGGATTTCATTTTTAAGTAATTTTTAATGTTACTAATAAAAAGTATTCGCTTGCGCTTCTGTTTATATTATTTAGACTATAAAATTTTTATCTTGTTAATTAACAGGAAAATTACTTTCATTCTGTACTATACTGTCATTTTAATGTTAATTTTTTTAGGAATACAGAAAATGGAACTGAAGAACAAATTTCGAGCTTAGATTTTTTTATTAAAATTTATTGGTTCAAATTCTTACCTATTTGAAGAAGAGATGCTATTAGTTATTCATTAAATATAAAACTACTTAAAGTTCATGAAAAAGCTGTTTAAGTGGTTCAAATATGCATTACTGCGCAGTGAAGGATTAAAGATGGGACAGACAGCGCCCCAAAATTGCATAACACGTGCCGCTACTGTATTCAAATATCAATATAATGCTATGAACGGTCTACAAGAGGATTCTAGTTCTTATCATTTATAGGAAACGGGATACTTGAGCAATTATTCGAATTATTAATAATATTCGTGCAAAAAAGAAAGAATGTTGAAATGTCAGTTGCTCATTTGAATAAGCATTAATTAGTCAAGTCCATAAAAAATAAAAGGTTTGATATTCTGCCTTCTGCAGTTGTTGCAGATTCGGATTACAAAATTCACGTAAATTTTGCTCTTAAAATGAACACCAAAACTTTTCGGAGTTGAGATTAGCTTTTTTTAACGTCTTGCGGTAAAAGCAGAACATAAGAAGCATAAACATGGTATAAGAAGGATGAACGAGACGAAATGTTTATTATTACACGAGATGGAGTTGGATGTATTTGTTCTGAATGTAGTACATGGTTGTATTCTCTAGGCTGGAACTTAAATAAATTTTATCACCATTTTATTCAGTAGAACGATATAGTGTTTTTTTTCTTTCGCGATGCTTAATTTTGTCAATAGTTTCTTCAAAACAGCAGTAGATCATATCTATTTAATGAATAAAATATATTTCAAAAACTCATATATAAATAAAATATTTTTGAAATATCATTATGTAAAATGAATTCTCTTACGGAATAATATTTCATCATAATGACCATCCGTTTTCTTAATAAAAGGAATCCTAGGGTACACATAATAAAATAGAATTTATATGCTGTAATTTTAGAAAATATACATTATAAAAATACTCATGCAGTCACTTCATATTTTAAGGGAAAATTCGTTAGAATTCTTGAAGATAAATCTCTTAAAATGTAAATTTGCATGAATATCAAAATGTTATAACATCGAGGTAATCTGACACATGACACCCTTGAAAGCATTTTATCACAAATATTTTTGAATTGAATAAAGACACATTTAACCAAATTCATAGAAAAAGAAGAGGACTCTCTAATATTCATTTATGAAAACACAATATATTGAAAGCATTGTATTAATCAATTGCCTCAATGAAACTTCATGAAAGGTGTATATTATTAGTCAATGCAGAATCATATGATTATTTTGTTAATAATAATTATTTTTGTCGATTGTTGCTCAGTCAAGTGTTTTATTTATGAGGAACTGTCAAAAAACAAAAAGCAGATTATTCATCAAGACTGAATTGATGAATAATCACTTTCATCTTTGAATGTTAAGGTTTAAATCCACTATGGGTGTTTTCTTAACATAAGCATTAGAATAAGGTTTAGCGGTATTCATTCAATGATGTAGCAAAAACTTTATTTTGTTGAAAATAATAAGATATATCGTACGTTATCGAAAGTAGAAAAATTGTAGTTGCCTGAATATAATCAATAATCATTACCATAATTTTCAGTTATAATTTATTTTAAATAATAGTTTAACTTTTTCGAAATACAATTATACTTTATTATGCAATCTACTTATAATTAATTTTGATGTTATTAACTAAATAGTTCAGAATTCTGGATTGTTCAACCTTAAAATTCAGGATTAGAAGAGTTTTGAATTAAAGTTATCACAATTAGTTTTGGATTCTCTAAAGAAAAGAGTAAAAAAATAAAGTAATACCATCAGCAACGTTTTTTTTTAATTGCATGTGATGTAAAGATTTTTACGTTTATATTCAAAACCTTAGAAGTAAAACTTGAAATCTTAACACTTTAAGATATCTTCGAGTTATAACAATCAATGAACATTTTTAATGTTTCTCAGTATCCTAGAACAGGATCTTGGTAATCAGCAAGCTAAATAAAATATTTGTCTTATCGTTCCTCTAGTTTAGATGGTAATGTTTCAGAAAAACAAAGATTATGCCATGAAAAAATGGCAGCTTATTAAAAAACACTTGATGGAAATAAACTTCTGACCCCTTCTTACAGGCTTCTTAAATTTTTATTGCAACATCTTTCTGGCTTTAACTTAAAACTCGTGGTGAAAAACGATTAATCTATTCCTAAGAACCTGGTTCTAAAACTCAGCTGATCTGAAACTTATAGAACTACAAATACAGAAAGGAGATTTGGCATGCATTAGATCCAATTCACACTTGGATTCAAGTGAACGTTAATTTTTTAGAAAAGCAGAAACAGGCCAAAAAAACTGACACCATTAAGTAATAAAAATATAAAATGTATGAAAATCAACTTCTTAATCTCTTCTATTCTTCTCTGTGATTACTTAGATTTCATTGCTATCAATTCCTGACCATAACTTAAAATTAGTGGAGAAAAACCCATCATTGATATTTTAAAACCAGGTTCCTAACCGGGCTGAATTTCACGGTACTCTAAAGACAGAAATCACATTTCATTTCCCATTCTCTAACATAGCAAACATTTCGGAAATGTGAGGGTTTTCATTTTCTCCTATCGATTCCACCTATCCTTGTCACATCCTTCTGACTGCAACAACATTTATTTCCTGGGAGCCATCCTCTACAGAAACACAAAAATCCTCATACCAAAAAGCCTTTTCCCTATCTCTACATTCATTACTAATCCATCAGTTTTTATTCAGTACACAAAAAAAGAGACATCTATAAAGCAGGCACCAGGGGAAAAGGAGCGATATATCTCCAATATTGTACCTTACCACCATTAGTCACGCTGAGGTATTGTTCAATACGTGCAGAGATAGAGCGAAGTTGCCTCACCACATCCATACCTCCTCATCTCAAAAGAAGGCGATGGGTTTGTTATAGGAGAAACGATACGGAACGGTGTTTGTCCTACAACTTAATATAGCGCCCGAAGGCCCTCTCTTCCCGAGATACTCAGATCGTTAGTATTCGTTCCTCAAGATATTCTTCCTTCTCGGCTTTGAGATGATATTGGAAGAGTTTTCCTACTTGAAAGAAAAGAAGATGTTGCGGAAGAGTTCTTAAGAATAAAATGCAAGAAAGTTAGTTCTGCAGTCTCATCTTAGCATTTTGGCTTATTCTGTTATGGATAAACATGAAAGCCATGTATCCATTCTCTGGTTGTTTTGGTCTTTCTTTGGGGCGGCGAATAGATGGTAATATTAGAAGAGGTTTCGTAGTTCGATATTAAAACTGGTTTAAAGAGATATCAGTAAATATTTCGGAGAAAAGTGGTTTTAGGTATTTCTATCGGGCTTGGAAATATTGCGCGTATCTGATTGATTCCAGCATCTGTTAAGTTGCTTATAAAAATTGTTTCAGAAACGTAATAGTGTAACCTAAGTTTATGATGCTTCGAACATGATAGACCTGTTTGTCCTTATATAACATATCTGAAATAGATGTCAAAATGCACTTAATTGCGTCATAGGAGAAACAAATTTTATTTAATTTTTAGATGATATGTTATTCTTTCACACTTTTGGTCCCATTTTGGTATCATCTTTAAATAAGTTCTTTCTTTTTTAAATTTATTTATTATCTTTAATTAATTATTTATCGCATTTCTGAAGAGCAGCATTTACATGACAACAATAATACACATCAATGAAGCAATTTTAAGATAAATGAGATTAAATGTCATTTAACTAAATTTCTTCTTAAGTTTTAGTGAAACATTTAAATCAATCGCTAATGTTTTTCTTAAAAAAGTTTCATTATAACAACTTTTTGTGGCACCAAAGGAGTAGAATTTCCCTATCTAGGACATATATCCATAATTAATTTGTTGGTTAATAAAAATGCAAATAGCAATTCTTCCAAAACTACGATATTGGAGAAATTGTATTTGGCAATAAGAACTGACGAATAAAGAATTTTCATTTTTCTTTATCCTCCCATAAGCTAGTTTCATTCTCCTAATGAAAACAAACATCATTTCTTCACAGGCACACTTGATAGAAACAGAAAAATCTCAAAACCAAAATGCTACCTACTTCTGCATTTATTACTAAGCCATTAGTTTTTATATATTACAACAAACAATATATTTCTGTAAAGTAGATATCAAGAAAAAAAGAACGATATGCTTCTTATATCATACCTTACCACTATTAACTCGTGCCGATATATAGTTCAATACGTGTAGCGATAGAACGAAGTTAACTTACCTGATCTATACCTCCTCATCTTAAAAGAAGGCGATACGTTTGTTATAGAGAAACGACACGAAACGGTGTTTGTCCTACAACTTAATACATCGCCCAAAGTCCTTCTATTTTCTGAGATACTCAGATCGTTAGTATTCGTGGCTCTCGAAATATTCTTCCTCCGCGGCTTTCAGCTGATATTGGAAGAGTTTTCCTAGTTTCACGCCAACCCTTGAAAGAAAAGATGTTGTTGTGAAGGAGTTCTTAAGAATGAAATGCAAGAAAGTTAGTTCTGCAGTCTCATCTGTGTAGTCTGGTCTCTTTTGTGAAAGATAAACATGGAAGCTGTGTATCCATCGCTCTGGTTACTTATGGAATTTCTTTGGAAAGGTAAATATATTGCATTATTAGAAGACTTTCGTAAGAGTTCGATATCAATACTGGTTTGAAGAAATATGAGTAAACATTTTGGTGAATGGTGGCTTTATGTATTTTCATCAGGCTAAAAGCACCAAGGATATCTGATGTATTCGAGCATTCATTTAGGCAGCTTTTAAATCTTTTAGAAATGTAGTTGTATAATGTGGGTTAATTATTTTTCGTAGTCGTTAGGCTTAATTTCCTTTGGATTGTGTATAAGTATCGTGAGTTCTATTTTTCGCCAATTCCCTATTAACAAAAGATATTTTACGACATCTTCACGATGTTGCTGCTATATTCTGAATGCCGTTCAACATCGCGAAGATATCGTATGAATACTGTAGAGCATTGTGTGCTAATAGAGTATCAATAAAACATTGTTGGTGAAACAGATTATAAAATGTTTCCTAAATAAATATTTTCAAATGAAATATTATGCATCATTTTGTGAATTGTTTTTTCCTAATGCTTTTTAATGTCTCAAGTTTCATCATCATATTTCTCGAAAATGACTCTTCTTGTCTTTCATCGTAAATTTTTATTCCAATGATGAATTCATTTTTTTATATTTTTCTTTTTAACACCATTTACTACAAACGTAAAGGAATTGGTATAAAGAAAAGCATCCGGTTTGACGAAAAATTTCTCGATTTCAGCCTGTTGTCGAGGATATTCTATCTCTGGCCTGAATAGATAATATTTTACTAATTTCGTTCAGCCATAGGAATCAGCATAAATTCTGAATCTAAGTAAACTTGTTCGATTTAGGCTGGAAACAGACAGGCGTGAAAGGCGATTACAGACGAATAATAAGGCGATTCACTTTTGGACGAGCATTTCTTTGCTCCAAGCCTAGTTTGGGTAAGAAAATCGCCCATAGTTTAGTTTATGATCATCAGAAACTAAAGGATAATCCCGTACTGATCTGTCTTTAGATTTTTAAGGCTACACAGTACCCTAAAAATGACAAAAATATCGAAAAATTTTTTTTTGCATTTTTCGATGGCCCATACGATTGGGAAACTTGACTCCAAATTTTGGATCAGATATCGAAATAGTTTTAAAATTTTAAAGTTTTCTGAGTGTTGACAGTCTCAAAATTTCACAGAGTGGTTAGTTTCGTTTTCATTTTGAAGCATTTTTCCATTCTTAAAATAAATTAATTAAAAATATTTTGTAAATAAATCAATTCCTTGGGTGAAATGGTTATCATAACTTCGTTGTTCACTACCCAAATCGTTTCTGTTTGTTTATATTCTGCGCTCTTATTGAGTTCTCATTACTACCTAACTGATATTCATAAAAACGACATTTTCAAGACCAATATTAATTTTTACACAAAGTTTATTTTATTTAGAAGCTTTGCAGTACAATATTGTTTTTCATTCATTTTTCTGGTGAGAAAATGCCACTATCGAAAAGTTACCGACTCGTTAAGAGACAAAATGTTTTGAGAAGCTGGTAGATTAATTACATAATATTTCAAATAAGAAAAAAAAATATTCAATCATATTGCTTTAAAATAGTGTTTTAGTGCATTTTATAAGCTGGGAAATAACATAATAAAAAATTAGAGCTCTACAAGCATTATTAGTTTTGGTTTCATGCCTTTACAAACTTTAAATGCATTTTTCTCAGATTTTTATTTTTGGCGATGCAAGTGTTTTCTATTCCCTAAGGCTTTTTTTCTGTTCAAGATAGAGTCTTGAAAAATTTTGTAGATACTTTCATATATATGTTCTATAAGAATTAGCATGGATTTAGGCCTGAGAGTTCTAGTTATTTTTTATTAAAAAGTTCAAAGTTGATATTTTTAGAATTTTCATGTTTTTTCACAAAAAATAACTATCAAAAATTAAAAAAGAGTAAGATCATCAATCCCGTGCTAACTTTTGTTCCAAAGAATACAAGAAATTTAATTCACTTGAAATAACTAAAAAATATTGAAAATTGAGAATTTTATAAGAGTTAAAAACACTTTAAAAATTTCAATTTTTTTTTTAATTTTAAAATAATAGCTCTTGCTAAAATGACGTTTTTAAATCGGAATCTATTTATTAATATAATCCAAAAATAAAGTCAATTATTTATTTTATTATTACTGTCTCCAAAAATAAAGTCAATTATTTATTTTATTATTACTGTCTCCAAAAAAAAAGTTTTGAAAAAGGGTACTGTGTAGCCTTTAGATTTTCAGTTCATATAAGTTTTTAACAATAAAATCAGTTTCTAACGGTTGTAGCAAAATTTATATGTTTGTTATTTTCTTTCGTTATACAGTTTCAATTTTAATGAAATTTACTTTTTAAATCGACTTTTAATTCAAGATCAATTTTCCAAACAACGATATTTAAAAGTGATGAATTGACATACAGATAAAACATTTCATTTTACATTTTTCCCATTCAGTAAACTGCAGAACTTAAGTAATATCTATGTTTGTTTTCGAATTAACATCTGGTACTGATAAAACTGATTTTAAACAAGGTAGATACCATAAAACTCACAATTTTTAAGAGAGCTCAGTGAAGTCGGCTTAAAACTCTTGCATAAATTTAAAATAACTCGTAGGCTAAAGCCTTTATAAATGAAGAAACTTACCCTCACCCCATTTGAGACTTTAGCTCTTAAACATGATCTATTGACGGAGGGAAAATTGTGCACAAAACTGAAAGCCTTTCTTGGGATCAATTTACCTTTAAAATATCTCCCAGAACTTTGATGAGAAACTTTTCGAAAGATTTTCGGGAAAGCTAAAGTTATTAAGCCTAATCCACAGGGTGGGAAAGTATAAAGTCTTCTGGAATTCTAGAAGATTATTCACTTCGTAGGAAATCCATATGGATTTAAGCCAGACATTAGACGTAATACTTACAAAAACTTTCCAAAATCTTATACACATCTTGTCTTTATGAAATACTAATACAGATTCTTTTGAATTAAAAGTATATTCTTCGCTCTGCAGAAAAAGATATTTTATAAACTCCATTAGTGTAGAATTATATCTTTTCTAAGACATTATAAACTACTTTTCATAAGCATCTTATTTTCGTTTACCTATAACTACAAACCACATGTTAGATATTTCTGGTTCTTGCTTTACTTTTCAGGTTTATTTAAAAGCATTAACTCATAACTACAAAC
>BGPR01000105.1:501343-529256 GCA_013235015.1 Araneus ventricosus | reverse complement strand
GCCACTAACAATCCAAGGTGTGCGTGAGCCTGCTTCACACTAAATCAGCCTTTTGTGTTTAATTTGCTTCAGTTTGGTGTGGTGTGAAAGTGGATAGAAGACCCTTTCGCATTGTGTTAGAAGCTGAACCTCTATTGTTTAGAAGACCATAGAAGATATCACTAACAATCCAAGGTGTGCGTGAGCCTGGTTCAGGCTAAATCAGCTTTCTGTGTTAATTTGCTTCAGTTTGGTGTGGAAGTTTGGAGAGTGATATGTCTGCTCATATGTCTTGAAGGGAATATGACCAGTGCTGAAAAATAACGAAGGTTCTATCCGACGCATTTCGTGCATGTTCAGAAAAGGACGTTAATCCAGAAAACATATTTATACGCAATCATTAATACATTAAAAAATTGCATCGACCATTAATTAGTTCAGTTTAAATGTACACCCTAAATCGTACCACGTTATCATAAATCTCCTGAAGATTGTTTATTGAAGGTAAAAAAGATGGACGGATTTTCTGAAGATTATGCATTGAAAGAAAGAGTTTTCTTTTTATTCAACCTGTTTCTAGTTTAAAATTAATCATTAACGCTGTCAAAGCATTCGATGTTTCCTAAATTATATCCTGAATAATACTCACTTATATTGAACTGAAATAAAATAATTTACAATTATATCTTTCAAGTTTTTGCCTGTTTTTTACGAGTGGAAATATTTTTATACATTCGGAATAATTCCCATCTTTTTCATATATTACCCAAGGGGCTTAAAATCGGAAGCCGATATAGCTAAGGGATAAAGAAATCCCTCTGTCATACATCAGACATTTGTACAAATTTAGGCAAATCAGAAATATTTTTT
This sequence comes from Araneus ventricosus, assembly GCA_013235015.1. Lineage (NCBI taxonomy): Eukaryota > Metazoa > Arthropoda > Arachnida > Araneae > Araneidae > Araneus > Araneus ventricosus. The sequence continues at coordinate 528,407 of BGPR01000105.1, read as the reverse complement.
TGCCATCGAACTTTTTTCATTCCTGAAAACAACCGGAAAAAGAATAAATATATATATATTTCTCCGAATCACTTAGCTTTATGAGAATTTATGTGATCTTTTGGATTGTTTTTATCCTTACAGATCCGTAATGGGACTTGTTCCAGGCTTATTTATTTATATTTCGAAAGGAAATTTATTTGTTTCCCTGTAAAATGATTTAACGATTCAGGCGAAGTACAAAAAGTAAAGCGAAACATATTTCTCCAGTTGTTTCTGTTCCTTTTTTTCTCATGGTGTTCTTAAAGGAGGAGTCAGAAAAATATTCCAAAATGGAATAAAATATTAAAAATATCTTGAGCAAGAATTGATGACATGAAAGTGAAAGATTCAGCTAATAAATCAAGAATTCGAAACATACTTGATTCCATTTTATATTTTTTGTTCCGGGTCGAAAGAGGTTCTTTTTTTTCCTCGGAAAAAAATGGCGAAAGGATGAATCTAAAAAATGATGAACAAAAACTTCTCCAATGCTGTTTTTCTCAGCCAGAATTTATCTATCTATAGAAAACTCTTATACATCCATATAATGGACATGCTGACCCATTTTTAGTTCCGGCGGCATCATCTCCCTTTGGCATTTTTATTATTTCATTTAGTGCCATGTTTTATGACTATCTTTTTTTTCAATTGGCCATTGTCCGCCATGGTATGGAAAATATATTTTTACCAGCAAAGCTGTGACATTTGCCAAGTGAAGCTTTCTCCCCTAAAAATCATATGAGAAACGATCTGAAATTGTGATTATGATGCTAACAATACTGTCCATATTTAATGGTGCTCTGGTAATGATGATTCACACAGGGAACTGTTTTCAAGCGACTGGTTTAACTCCGTGGCAAGGCAAAAGAAAGACGACCAAAAGCGAAGACGCATAGCCCAAAAGTTGGCAATTGTCCCAACAGCAATTTTTTTTCCACCCTTGTACCCGATCCAGTGGAGAAATGCCCAATTAATCATGTATTCTGTGTCGGCAACTTGCAACAGTTCAACGCGTGCTTTAAAGGGGACAGATAAATAAATCTTTCTGCAAGCTTACTCCAGTATCCAATTTAATTCCATTGATGCTTTTCTCGGAGCAATTTCAAGCTGGGGGGTTTGTTTGTTTCAAACAGGAATGATTTAGGGTGCTGGGGTTTAGTGAAAATAAATTTGATGAATTTAGAGGACTTTCGATGGATTATTTCTCATCAATAAAATTAGTTAGTGAAGATCGGGGAACATTTGAACAGCGTGAGAATGTATAGACAGATAAAGTGTTTCAACTCAATTGTTATTTTCTTTGTAAAACTCGCTTGATTTGCAATTATCAGGTTCTATCTATTCAGGTGCTTAATGAAGATAAATTCGATGAACTAAGGACTTTGATGGATTAGTTCTCGACAATAAAATTAGTTGCTGAAGATTCGTTAGCATTTACAAGGAGAGAAAATGTGTGGATAAATAAGGTGTTTCAATGAATCGTTGTTTTCTTTCTAGAATTTCTGATTTGTATTGTGCGATTATATTAGGTCTCAACGATAAAAGTAGTTGCCGAAGATTCGTTAGCATTTACAAAGAGAGAAAATGTGTGAAGGTGTTTCAATAAATCGTTGGTTTTTTTTCTAGAATTTCTGATTTGCATGGTAAATTTTTAATAGGTTCTATTTATTCATGCTTTTCAATGAAAATAAATGCGATGAACTTAGAGAATTTTTGATGGGTTATTTATTATTAATTAAATTAGTGCTAATAAAGACAAATTCGATGAACTTAGAGGGCTTATGATAGGTTTTTCTCAAGAATAAAATTAGTTGCCGAAAATGCGTTAGCATTTACGCTGAGAAAAAATGTAGGGGCATATAAAGTGCTTCGATTGATTTGTTATTTAATGTCTAGGATATCTGATTTACATTGCACGTTTGTTATTAAGTTCGATTTATTTAGGGTTTGGAGTAAAAATAAATAGTATGAATTTTGATGGGTTATTTCATATTAATTTAATTAGTGGCTGATGAGTCCAAAGCATTTACATCATCTATGTTGAAATACAGGGTTATACACTTTTATCGTGCTCCAATAAATAATTTCTAAGCCATTAGAAATAGACATACAGCTCCAATGGGAAATGTGCTTTAAATGAAGGGAAGAATGATATTTTAGGTTTTTTGAGTCAATAAATATATTTCTTGAAAAGTTACGAATTCTAATTTTTTATACGGTACCTCGGTTCTATCCGTCATATTTAGTAAAATATTTTTCACACACTAACATTTAAAAAAAAGTTCCACTTTTCTACGTATAAAACTGACCGAGTTATGGAGTTTTGAATATCCCTGACTTAGACCACTTTACACCATTTAAATAGCCGCCTCGAAGACGGTCCACCAATCAATGCGCAACACTTGTTCGACGAAGCCGCTGATTGGTTTAGAATCATGAAATTCAAAGATCCATAACTAGGTCAGTTTCAGTATCAGAAGAGTGGAAGTTTTTTGTTTAAAATGTTGTGTGTGAAGAATATTTTACTAAATATGACTGATAGAACCGGGGTACCGTATAAAAAATTAGAATTCGTACCTTTTCAAGAAATATATCTATTGACTCAAAAAACATAAATTATCTTTCTTACCACCATTTTAAAGCATTTTCCCCATTGGAACTATTTGTCTATCTCTAACGTTTTAGAAGTTAGCCATTGGACCACGATAAGAATGAACACCCTGTATAAATTGTACTATGCGTTTGTTAGCTTCTTTAAAGAGTTTGTGATCTGCGTTTGCTGTTTTTTTAGGTTCTATTTATTTTTGATTTTAGTGAAAATAAATTCGGTGAACTTAGAGGATGGATTATTTCTTGTCAATAAATTTAGCAACTGAAGATTCAAGAACATTCGCATTTTGTGAGAATATGTAGATAGGTAGCTTTATTCCAATGAATTTTCCATCAATTTTGAAGAGTTCTTGATTTTAATTGCATTGAAAAATGATGTTATCTTGTATGAATGAAGTCGTGAACAAGAAACTAAAACTTAATTAAAATCTGTGAACGATGTCTGGTTCTGTTAGGAATTCAATCATTTCCCATGCTAAATAGAAGGTAATCGTGTACATATCAACATTGGTGCTTGCTGTCTTATTTTTTTTTTACGGCTTTAACTCTATCGATACGGGAACGTCCCAAACGTCTCGTCAAGGAAAAGACGATGGCCGTCCGAAAAGTCCGAATATCACTGCGAAATTTTCACCCCTTTCTTTAAGAGTGATTTATTTCTCACCCGCGGCGCGCGTTTTCTTCATTAGAGAGGCTCATCCAAATGGGATGGGGGAAATAGGGGTTTTCTTGCTATTTGGACAGTGCCAGGTGTCATTGTGGTTCTTGAGGGGGAGGTGAATTTTTCTTATCTTTAAAAGAGGGACTCAGCCGTTCTCATATTTTGAGGTACCGCTATTCCAATGGTCTTAGGAATCAGAGGGTTAAATTGGAGGATTTCAAATATATATTTCTTTTATATGGCCTTTTAATACGTTTATGTCATTTTAATAAGCTTTTCTAAAATACGCATCTAGATGAGTAACCTTTTCCTTATGGAAAGTACAGATTCTCTGTCAGCAGACCTTGTTACCTCCCCATAAGGATTGCATTTATTATCCATAAGGATTTCACTCCGCTTTCGGCGCTTATGTGCTTGATCCATAATCATCCTGAGGATAGTATAGATTCCTTGTCCTACTGTATCATGAAATGCGTCATGGAAAATTTTATTGCTATATATATAATGAGGAGAAAATTTCTACTTCTCAACTAAATTCCTCATCTTAAGAAGGTAATTTAGACTTTTCTTACCTGCAATCTAAAGGAAACTATTATGTATTTTTAATAGATAAATGAAAATTGTTTTCTTTGGTTCTGAGACTGATTATTGAATTTTAAATTATACCAGTTTTTTAATTTGGTATATTGACTTGATATAGTATGTTAACAGGTTTGCTCCCTAATTTTTGAAAGAAAGGGGCATTTGTAAAGTGGTTTAATGTCCCAGTAAGTTTACATCGGCAGCCGCCTGAATGGTGATCTAGTTTACGTAAAGCGTTGTCACACCAGAGGGCCCAAAAATTGATTCCCGGCTAAGGCTTGGGAATTATTTGGGTGTCAGACTTCAAGTGTCTCATCATAAATAAAAGCAGTCCCCTTTCTTTCAAATATATGACCGGCAAAAATTTTACAAATCGTTCTCACTATCGCTTGCTGAATATCAAACATGTTTATCTCTCTCTGAAACTCAACACATACTACAAAGTCAGAGGGAAGAAAGGAAAAGGGTTTATTTACGTGATACGTTTTAAAGAAGCAAGTTAACAACGTCTATCTACATATATCAAGGTTTCTTCTGCACAGGCAACGGCCACTGAAATGAGATTATGGCGTAGCCACTACTTCCTATGAAAGTTCAGCGAATCCCATTTCTCCACATTTTTATTTGTCTTTTTACTTTCTCGTATACGAAGTATAACAAAGAGAAAGTATTGTAATCGTCAAAAAATTCGAACTCGAGATTTTGCCGAATATCCACGTTTTAGACCACCTCGAGTTCAAAAAACACAATTTTGGAATTACGTCTGTCTGTGAACAGGATAACTCAAAAACTATTAAAGCTACAGGGATAAAATTTGGTATGTGGTCTTTACACATAATTTGTAGGCTTCTTTCTATTAAATTTCAGACAAAATCTGTCCACGGGAAGTCTGTCTGTATGTCTGTGTTAATGAGAACGCGTTTACTCGCAAACTTAAATAGCTAGGTGGATAAAATTTGATACACATTTTTATCATCAGGAATGTAGGTTTGCATCAAATTTTGGACTAAATCTATCAAAGGGTTAACTGTCTGTCTGTAAAATCGCTTACTTTTGAACGCAATAACTTCTTTAAAAATTACTTTGATAAATGAAATTTGGTATGTGGCCTTCTTACCTTAATGGTAGATTTGTGTCCAAGTTTTGTGTCAATCGGTTTAAAAAAAGGCGTTGAAATTGCAAATTTCAACTTATTTTCTTTATCTTACACCCAGCCCTATTGTTAATCACGCCGGCTTCTAATTCCACTTCCGCGTTGGACGACCTTCGGAAATCGTGGTATGACGTTTCGCTTATTTTTTTCTCCACTGCGTTAGGGGTTCTTGTTCGTTTCACTGCTTTTTAGCTTATTTTTTTCTTTATATGTGTTAGGAGTACACGAGAAAGTTTAGCGGAGACCACTCCCGCTGGTTTCAATCGCAGTTGGGGCACGCGACATTAACCAAATGGGCCATTTAAGTACAATTCATTCAGAAAAAATTCTAGCGCATGATGGTGGAAAATTTTAACCCTCTCTGGTTCAAATTATTATTTGCTAGTAAAAAATATTAAAAAAAAATATATAAGAAAAACAACTATATACAAAATATTTCATGCTTAAAATTATTAATTTATTCTAGATTAATAAATTAAATATATAATTAATTGCATCCAGATTAATTAATTTAATTATTCATTTGTATGTACATCATGCTGCCATCTTAGTCTCATCAAACCCTCTCCAAAAGCAGAAATGAATATAAAAGCAGTTTATTCCCATTATGCCAAATAGGATCACAGGCTCGGAAAGGATTAATTAAAACCTACATTTTCATGTGAGCTAATCGGTTGGTAAGCTGGCTTATGCATGGCGTTGCTATTGGAATTTTTAAGGTTAAATACAGTTTATTCAGAACAATTTCTGTCGCCAGATGCTAGAGAGATTCAATTAAAATTCGATGACAAATATAGCCATCCCAATTTTGATACAAAACATCCCAAGATAGTAATAACAGTTATAATTAATAAAATTTAACAAATTAATTATTAAAAAAATTTGAATTAATTAAAAATTAATTAAATCCTTTATAATATACAGAATGGCGCATATGCAGCATATTTTAATAAATACAAAAACAAAAAATAGAAAATTAAAAAATTAAAAAACATTTAAAAAAGAAAAAACTAGAAAAATATAAATAAGAAACAGAAGAAGTAATCAACGCTGATAACAATACACCTTTTTGCGCGCCAAACGTAGCAGCATCCAGTGATTGCATCAACTACATTTTACTACAAGATAGTATTCCTACTTAAAAGTGTCTTGTCTTCTGTGCAAATATTTTGTCTATCATTTCCATTAACAACTTTGCGAGATAAATTATTTCCAAATCTTTTAAAAAAGGATGAACAATTTATCTATGTCTTTAACAACCGGCTTTGAAAACTTCAACAAAGTTACCACTCTGGGCCTATTATGTGTTTAGTTTATGCTTTGGTGAATAACTCTTCCAAAGTTCAATTAAATACTAAAGTGTAATTTATTTATACTTTTGAGGAAACCAGTAAAGACTCGTCATGCAAACTGACTGATATTTACTGTAACTAAATTAACATCAGTCCTCACAGTATGGAACAACACAAACACGGCGATAATTATGAATGACAGTACGACAGAGCGTAAGTCGTGGTGTAATTAGATACGTTGGTTTGAAGTATCATTTGGCGATAAAAGTTTCATTTGGCTCAGAAAATATCCGCAGTTTTACTGCAGAAAATTAATTAACAAAGGTAAACTGTACTGAAAACTCATCTTCTTCAAACGATGTTTCAATGAGAAGAAGATTACGAAAACCGCGAATGCTAATTGGAGAATAATTCCAACACTAGGGTTATTAAGAGTACTTTGTTTCCCTGAAAAATAAAAGTGTTCCCAAGTAGCTAAATTAATTCGAATATCTCGTAGAAAAGTTGCCTTTTAATTTCTAAACTTCCTGCGGCTTTCGCGATTCTTTGCGTCAGAGGTAAATTTATTTTACTTGACTTTTGCTAGATCCCTCCAGCCGCGTTAGGGGCATTTAAGACTTCTCGCAACCATGTTTGTCCCATCTGTGGAATCCATTTTTGGCCAACTCGCAACCCTCATCCAGATGGAACACGTAATAGTGATCGAACATTTTAAAAATTGATCTTAAAACGGAAAGTAAAACTTGTAAATTATGTAGTAGGACACTGTGCAATAATTTATCTTTCCACTAACGCAATTTTTGGATGTTTTTCATTTAACTTTGGTTATTTTAAAGATTGATCGATAAAACTATATATTTACTGCATTTTTGCCTTAAAAACAAAAGATTTTTTAATTAAGGTATCCGACTACGTTCGGAGGCCCTTTTTTAAATAATGATATTTGAAGCAATATTTTTGTATTTTTATATGATATTTATGTTAAAACTGAATAAATCATAGAAAAAAGTTAAATGAATTAAATATATTTTTAAAAATTTGAAAAAACTTAGATTTTTTTGTACTAAATTTGACCTTTTTCAAACACCCTCGTTCAAAAAGAAATGATCAGAATGATAAATCCTTTAGCATATATAATCCTTCAACTATTGGCTAAGTCCTGAAGCAAAAGTTTTGCAATGTATCTAAAAACATGTAAATTGTAAGAGTTTTAGTGTGAAATCATGAATTTTTAAAGAATTTTGGCCTTTTTTCAAACCTTAAAAGATACATAACTTTTTAATGGAGCATTATTTCACTTATATTTTGGTTCATTACCTAGACAATATAATAAATAATATGTATGCCAAATTTGAGACGGATATTTTAAGTTGAATTTTAGTTATCGTGTTTGAAAAATGAAAATTTTGCAAAAAATCACATTTCGAGAAAAATGAGTTTAAAGTTTATGTTTTTAATTTACGATGAGAAGAAAAAAGATTTTTTCTTCAATACTCCCCAGTTTTGTAGGCTAGTCCTTAGTGTTTGCCAGCTTAGCACATTTTTTAAAAATTTTCTGATTGGAAATTTTTTTTAGTCGTTTTCTTGAGCCTTATGTGTCATTATCGTTTTCTATCATTCAGCCGTCATCGATAGATTTGAATATTATTTTTCAGTCAAATAACTTTATAATGCCTATTAGTTGATATAGAGATACTGTTAGTGATTTATATTGATCATAAGTACAATTTATGTACTTTTCCTACTTTTATTATCAAAAATTACATCATTAACGGAGAATCAAGATACTGCAATCATTCAAATTACCTAAATTTGCAACAATGTCATAGAAAACAAAGAAATTCACACTGAAAATCTTTCAAAATAATACCTGGTATATGTAAAATAGTATAAAACAAAAATAAACAATAAAATTTAAATATCTTAAGTAAAAACAATGACAAATGCTTCTTTATCGTATTATTTACCACTCCATTTTCAACTGTCAAGTTCTACTAAAATGTCTCTAATTTCACTTCTGATCATCATAGATGTAAAATAAAAACTGTTTTGAAAACTAAAAACAATAGGCTTTCAGATAAGACATTAAAAAAATTATGATTTTCGGTCAAAAATGGGTTTTCGAACGTATGCGGATACTTTAATCAATTTTATTAATAAATTTTTAATAACATTGAAATCTGAAATATTATATCTTTTAAATAATTTTCTTGCATTTTTACACTCATTTATAAAATTTTTAAAACTTTCAATGAAAAACAAAAAAAAATGTCATGCTTTGTAGGGTTAGTATTAAAAAATTAAATTGCAAATCCCTAGAATAATAAAGTCATTTAGACTTTCTTTCAGCCATTAAAAAATTTATATATAACCAGACCAATATATATATATAACCAGTCTATATAATATAGACGAAATTGTTAGTCTATATTATACAGATAAAGAAATACCTCATCTTGTTGCTACATTAAAGAATCCCGCTGATGTGGTTTGGAAGTTTGGACAGGTGTACCAGCTCATGTGACGTCCTCGTCATCTGACCGTGGTTCAAAATTACAAGGTTCGTACCAAAATAGCCCTCGTGTTGCGCCGTTAATTAAACTACATTAAAGCATACCGTTCTTTTAATAAGATTTCCAATTAGTTGATTGGTACATCAAGTAGATGACACGTAGAAACCCAATAGCGGTGTCGTAACACATGTGTTCTACGCTTCTCAGAACTATGGAAATGGTGGCATGCGTTAAAAATGTTTGTTTAAATTATCAAGCTTTATAACACTATATTTCATTTATTAATGTTTATAGTGAATTTTTAAATTCATCTTAAATATATTAGGATTATGTTAAAAATTATTTAATGAAGGACTCCGTAGCTGTTTTTGAACTGTCAAATTGAGTTGACACGAACTAAATTTTTTTCAGGAACCCCGTGCGATATTAGTATTTTTTTTTATTTAAATCAGAAATTATTGTTGAAGAAATGAAACATATAAATATTTACTTACAGAATTTCGAAATATTTTATCTCTTGTTTACTTTACCGGATATAATCTTGATTCGAATCAAAATAAAGTTTGGTACTTATGCGTTGGATCAGATATTTTTCGAATTGGAAATTTAAAAATGACTGCCTTTAAAAGTCTTTGACAAAATATTGAAATTATTGCAATTTGTTTCGAACAAAAATCCGAATTCTACGCAATTCTTCATAATTTTCTGTAAAGAAACCTATTTCACTATATTAATTTACTACGCAGAAATTCAACTAAATAAAAGTAACTTACTTTATAGTTTTGATTTTGAAAGGTGATAGAAAATATCATATTTTGCTATCTAAACGCTTCTAAAATATTTTTTAAATCTTTTTATCCATACAATCTATAAAAATCTTTTTATTTCATTTCTAATTGAAAAAATAATAATTCATTTATTTATTACACTTTGCTCCACCAAAGATTTATTTGTATTTTTCTTCCATATTTCGTATGCAACTGCGTTAAACGACTTATTACATAATAGCTATTAAATTCTACTGAGCATAAAAGTAAAATAAATAATATACAAAAACACAAAAATAAATTCAGTATCAATGAAAAGCTATTTTTTTTTAGTTTTAAAGTGGATTAAAAATGGTTTTTGTGCAAAAATATGCTTCGAAATTGAGAGAAAGCACTAACCTTTTCTATAATTTCTATTTAATAAAATATTCTATAAAAAATAATATATTTAAATTTTTGGAAAATCATTTGCTAGCGAACACCTACAGAACAGAACGTCGTCTCTTACCCTGTACCCTTGACCAGTCCGGTCACTGAACGGTTTGATGGGCAAGACACGGGAATATTATTTAAGACAAAAAACAAGAAAAAACAGATATTTACACTATATAGAGCTTAGAAATTTACACTATATTTCGTACTAGTGTTCTTTTCTTTACAGGTTGTTTTACTTTTTTATGACGGGGGGGGGGAGGAATGCCTGGTCATTTGGTGCTTCTTAGTTGAGCTCACTGGAAAGTTAAAGGCTAGGGAGGTGGGAAGAAATCTTTGTTTTCGCTGATGAATTTCACTGTCCTACGAATATTTTACCTGGAGACGAGGTTGTTGGCGACTCTTTTCAGTCATTCTTGTTACCGAGCACCTATAAACAAAAAAGTAAGTACTCGCCAAATTAGATAGTTCCAAGTCCAACAGTCTGTCCCGTAGATCACCTAGACGATTTTGTGTGTGAAAAGTCACTCATCATACAATTTACAGGGCTGCGTTGCCCTCGTGGTAAGGTCTAGGCTACGGGGCCAGATAGTTTCAGGTTCGAAATCCTATTCAACTGAAGATCTTCTATGCATGTGGGCCTATTGAACTTTAAATCATATGTAGGGTATCCAACGGCCTCCTGCTCAATGGCGCACAACACCCACTCCGCCCCGGCCCTCCCAATCGGGCGCAAGCCCTGGTAACAGAACAGAGGGGAAGAGAATCACCCCAGCATGACGAAGCGACAGACACCCGCTTTGACAGAAAAGAAGCCGAATCCCACAACAGCAAGCAAACGAATGCCCGAGCCAACACACCAGAGTAGGTGTGGTACGGAAGTTCGGAGAGTGTGGGTGTCGAACTCGTCATCTGAAAGTGGTTGAAAATTACGAGGTCCATTCCAAAATAGTCCCGTGTTGCTTTGAAACAGGACATAATATAGCTAAACTAAGCTAAAAAACTTAACACTCAATTTATAGGTAGTAAGCCTAAAACCATTATCATGTTAAAATGAGAAAGATTATATTTGTCCAAGCATGTTATTTATCATGATAAATTTCTATTTGTTTTCATATAAAAGTTAACGAAACATTATATATGGGAATTAGCCAATATTTCCTTCATGTAAAAAGTTCAACACATTAAATATTTTCGTACTTAAAATTCGAAAGCGTATGTATAGCAGAAACTAAAAAAATAGAGGAATTCTTATAGAATAATGTATCGAATTTCCAACGAAATTCAAACCGACTAAGTAAAAGATTAAGAGACTTCGGTTAGCCAAGAAAGACGTGTCTAGTTTCCAGATTAACAAAAAGAAAATGATATTTTGACGAGGAAAAAGTTTTATGGAACAGGACTTAATATAACTTTCTGAAAGAATTAGCTTACTTCCGAAAAATGCCAGTATACACTTATTTAGTATTCTGTTCACATTTTGCAAGTGGGACAAAATTTTATAGGATAATGTAAAAATTTTAAAATATGAAAGTGAAAGAAAAATTTTAAACATGTTAGAAAATTTGAAGAGAATCTTTTGAAGTTGGAATTTTCAGTAATGTGTGTTCAGACATGAAATATTTATTACGGATTAATGGATCCATATAAATTACTATTCAGTGAAACCCACTTAACTCTGTATTTGTTAACTCTGTTTGTTTTACTCTGTAAACATTATATTTATTTTTTTCCAGAAAGCAGAAGAAAACAGATTTTCTTTCATTTTAAAATATCATTCTGATGCATGGCTTTAGTATTTTGTTCTTGCAAATGATGCTTAAATGATATAACTCAATTATTTTTAATTGTCTAGTCATTAAAATAGTTATGTGGTATAAAATGATGACATAATCAATCTATATTACGAGGAAATAATCAGCGGTCGAAGATTCGTTAGACTTTAATGAGGTGGTTATTTTTAAATTTCTTTTCACCAAGAATTATATAGCTGGGAAAGACTTACAGAAATAATTGAAGAAATTTATATGTTGATGTTTCTAAATTTTTGTACATGTATTACATAAAATGTGAAAACTAAATAGCTTTAAATTTTATTATATTTACCATTAAACTAATTCTGACAAAAATAATTCCCAATTTTGTTTCATACCATAACGTTTCATGAAACAGTGTTCTATATTTATTGATTTATTTAATTTGTTTTAGTTCTTGAAACTCTAAAACTTAGAACTTTAGGATTTTAGAAAACTGAAACGATTTTAAATTTCATTATTTTTGCATTTAAAAGATTTGTGTTTTAATTTTTAAGTCTTTTGGCATTGCAACAGGAGAACACTAATGGTGTTGTTCTGGAAAGTTCTATGTTAGAGTTAAGAATATTCCCGTGAATAAGGCTACTTTAGAAACATTAAAGATGCACATCAATTTAACTTTATAATAATATCGCCGGTATGCTGATAAAATGAAAAAATCAAAGGAAAAACAAAATAATTGAAGGTATTCCTGTTATTTTAAAATGTCGTCTCTGTAATAGGAAGCATCGAGGTTATCAATATATCGTTACTATCAATACATAATCAATGAATCTCCCAAACCACTGGAACTAGAAATTCGAAATTTAGCAGGTGGCAGCTTCTTGGGAAATAAGTGCTCATTAAGAAAGGATTTTTCGAAATTTTAATTAGAATTTTTAAAAATTAAAAATTATCTTAAATATTAAACCTTTATCGGAGCATATTATTGCACAAAAACCATTTTAATATATTTTAAATTTCAAAGAATTAGCTTCTGAATGACACCAACTTTATTTCCATTCGACATTCTTTTTAATTTTAATTCATTTTGAAAATGTTTTCAAACACAATTTCCAACAATGTTTTGATTGTTATCGTCTGCAGCTTTTTTTTAGCATGCGCAGAAGATCTCCTTCACAGAAAAAAAAGAAAGAAAGCTGATGATGGCGAGTTGTGTTTTGAAAGTAATTCCTGTCGATACTTTGAGATATAATTTTATATTTTTTGTAAATGATTTAAAACAGATTTGCTGTCTTTGTATATATTTGTATCGTCAAAAATATATATATGAAAAGACGTGAAAGTACTTTTATACCGAGGTAACCATAATGTGTTACTACGTAGACGAAGTCGCGGGCATCAACTAGTATAATATATTCTGCACATTTTTTCTGTTACAGAGATGACATTTTAAAACAATACGAACAACCTAAATTTTTCTTTTGATTTGCTCGCGTTTAGCAGTATACCGACGAAACATATGCCAGACAAATTAAAGTTTAATATTAGTTTGTTAACCATCATATAAAAAAGCGCGCAAATTTTGATATTCAATAATAGATTAGATGAATTTTATAAAATAAATTTGTTACGGGGGATTGCATATTTAACTATGGATATAATGTATCAATAATAGAACTTAAGAAACCTACGACAAATAATTAAATATTCATTCCCATTTACAAGAAATACTCGAAGCAATTTATAAATTAATGGTGACATCTATAGTTTACATTTCCCTTTCTTAAAAAATGTATATACGCTCTCACCAAAAATTTCCACAATTATATAGGAAACTGTTTTATTTTCTAAAGCATCTGATAAGTTGTATCCATCCATTTCATGCATTCGTTCATCTCACCACAAGAAAGCGAAAATTGCTTTCAAATACACCTCAAAAGACGTTCGGGCACTTTAAAACTCTTTAATCTTTGTACAAAAGACGTGAACCCCCTTTAAAGAAACCACAGAACGCGAATTTAAACTGAATCAAACTGACACACACGTTAGATCTGCCTAAGCCTCCAGAAATCCCTATCCATCAGGATATTTCATGGTAAAAGATGGCCGATCTCCAGCGGTTTGACAAGTTTACCCTTCCCCGTGATCTCCCTCTCTCTCTGTTGGCCACATTCATTTAATACGACAACGAGTTCGAGCTCTGCATCCAGCAGATAACGCAGTAAAATCAGAATGCAAATCCGCGAAAGATTCATTTGCAATTCAAATGTGCATCGTGGTGAATCTTCCTCCATGGGAATTTCCATACCCGTCCCCCTATGCATTCCTCCCTCCCTCACCCAACCCATGCACCCATACATACCACTCCCCCCGAGCCCACATCTAGTGGTACACAACCACAAAAGCTGCATGGAAGGGTATTTTTCCATCTTACCTCCAGCCCAAAACCGTTTCTAAACTTGTTTGGTCAAAACTGCTGATATACCGTCGATAAATTTGGTGCGTGTGGTCTTTCGGGTTTAGTTGCATATGGGCAACGGCTGCCGGTTGGGGTATATCCACAATTTTTCTATATATATTTTTTTTTGTTTCTCAACCAACGAATACAGTCGCAGGTGTTACAATAAAAAGAAGAAAGAATAAGAAAAAGAAAGTAGCACATCCAATAAAAAAAGTGGAAGGAACGTGGCTGAAGTATTCTTCATTTCTTTTTGTTTCCGAAGGTTGGTGCTTTGGAAAATACGGTCGCAATCTATATATGTAAATGCTTCGGTTTCCACAGTTAAGCATCGAGTGAAGAAAAGCAGGAAAAAAACGATACGTGTAGTCTATATTTTAAAATTTAAAAGAGGCAATACGCAAGATGAAGAACCTGGAAGAAATATGGTTGATGTTATTATGCATTGGATAGGCGTGGGTGCTCTGACGCGGAGATAAAAGCGTTGAATAAATTTCGCTTTCATATTACAACTGCTGAAAGTATTTTATCCTGCTTTGTTTAAGATACAGCATATGGTTAGATTTAAATTTTCATTGTATGCATAACTGTAAGCCATACCAGAATTTTTTTTAAAACTGGCCGTGTGTGGTGTTTTAGATTCTTATTCTTCTGAAAAAGTTTTATTTTAAATACTTTCCAAAAGAGCAAGAGAACCCTTTTAAACTAAACTAAAAAATATATATTCAAATCTCATCTAAATTTTGGAAAGTATCCATTACAAATAGAAGAAACGCAAGTTGAAAAACGAAGTGAATGTAAAATTCCTTAATGTGCCTTAAGAATTTCAGGTTAAGAGTATGGAAACGAAGCATTGTGAGTAATTCTTTCCAGCTAAAAACAGAAATATATGAAGAAATGAAGCAAATTTCAAACGCAAATGCAAATACTGGTCTGTAAGTCGAAAGAAATTGCGTCAATTAATGAACAATTATGAGAATTTATAATTCTTTTAATGTAATAAAAAATTATAGAAGTACAATAACCCGCTACTTCAATAATTTGAGTACATTTCTTTCTTTCATGTCTTTTAAGGTTATCGTTATTCAGTATTATGCATATAATCATGATTATTTTTCCTTGTTTTCTTATATTTTACATTTTTTTTAAAGAGTAAAATATAAGATATGAGCTATATTGTCCTTCACATATAATGTATCGTTACCTGACAACATCGAATATTTCGGAATATTTTAATAAGGATGTTTAGTGTTCATTTTTTTTCTTTCACGGATAATTCATAAACACGGATTTCTATTTAAATTTATTAGAAATTGCATATACTTTTCATTAAAGAAATTTGTGATGACACACACGACAAGATTCTACAGAATGTACAACAAGCAATGATGATTCTATGCAAATGATCATTCTATGCACATGATTATTCCTATGCGATCATTTATATCTAGGGTTGGCCATAATTTTTTTCTTGAAATTCGGACTCACCACAAGGGGTGAAGTGTCTTAGAGGGGGGGGGGCAAATTATAATATAAAATTTTACCTGACTACGATCCTCTTCCATAACACAAGTATAGAGTCTGAGGAAATGAAAAAATTAAGACTTCATATCGCAAATAATATACAATTTTTATTTATATTTGGTAATTCAAAATTATAGTAATGAAATACAGAATTAAAACACACCTGCCAAAGCTTTTAATTTTAAGTTTGAACCGGGATCTGGGTAAGGGGGTTCATCCACTTTCTGGATGGAGTAGATGGATGTAAACAGTATAACTCTTTAATCCCGATGCGACTTTTTTCTTCTAGCTCCTTTAAAACCGGGTCTCTTTGGGAGGAAGCAACATGAATTGGACTCTCCCAACCTGGGTGGTCATTTACCCCACCTCACCCCTACTATAACCTTCCATTAAGGCGCTCGGAAATTGGCTCTGGTTTGCAAGAATAATTGGACACCCCTACTGCGCTTATCTCCTAAGCGATCTCAGAACTTCACCTCCCCTCAAAAAAAGCCAACCGCCTTACACCGGCCTTCGTCGCTGTTAAGGAAAAGTTTTTAGACCGCTCGTTCCCTACTCCCTCGGTGTGAGAGGGTTAAACAGTGAATTTTCTTTCATTCACCCGGCCAAAGTCAGTGGCCTCTTCAGATGCTAAGAATCGTGGGCAACAATGGCATATGATTATACAACATGTAAATTTTCATCCCGTATTTTTTATGCATTTCATATTTGAACCCAAATTATATATCTAAAGCGTTTCAGAATCAGAATAATGGCGATTGGCAGTAAGGCTCTCTCACTTTCACAAAGCACCATTTAGTACTGATGTTTCCGTTAAAACTTCATGAACAAATTTTGAACTTTAATCACCCGAAATACGGTAATATGCCATTACCTATGCAAACTGCGGAAAACTCTTATTTTGTAGACGATTCCCCACTTTAAGGGTACAAATAAATTAATCTGCAAATTTCCTAGGTAATGTGCACATTACCTGATTTCCGCATTGTGGCGGTAGCATTCATACCAAGAAGCAAAGGTCATCGCAATAAAAAGTTAGTTTCTAGTTTGAAATGTTTAAAAAATTATTTAAAGATAGTATTCTATATGTATTTTTAACGTTTCCACTTAAAAAATGAAGTTGTTTATATAAATCGTACGTTTAAGTAGTGCTTGTTTTAAAAATTAATTCAAATGCAAAAAAATCTATATATTTTTTTAAGATTTGTTCACATATGTTTAGTTTAATAATTTTAAAGCTGTGGGGTGGAAGCACAAAGGTGCTGTTATTGAATGAACAGCAAATGAACAAAAGAATTATTAAAACCGTAGTAATAAAAGATATATTTCATCAAAAGCAAAACAAAATTTCTCTCATAAAAACAAATAAAATCATAAAAGTTAAAACAAGGATTAATGAAAACTCATCAGATGTTTCGAAAACACGAATCAGAAAGCACGAACAAAACTGATACGGTAAATGCGAGAATGTAATTCTAAAATTGTTGAGAACCATTGGCTCAGTTAATTTCAATACCTTTATGTGCAGAGAGATGTTTTCATATATATCAAAAGGAATTAATTACTTGAAAACTTTACTGAATAACGCACCACAATTTTATGCACAATGCTTTCCCATCAGTCGCAGATAAGATATAGAAGTTAAATTCAGTTTGAAGTATCAGATGATTTTGTGAAGTTATTTCCAACGTAAATTTCAAACTTCGGTCTTCTTTGAAGGATTTCGTTTTGATCTTTCTTTTAAACTTTGTAATCTCTTACGCTGCACGAGCGCCTTTGTGAGGCGGCAAAAGGACCGAAAATTTTCCTGAATTTCCCATTTTTCGATGAAATCTGATTTCCCTAAACAGCGGAGCCCATTTTAAACATCCATGCATGGAGGATAAAAGTTATGGCTGACAAGCAAATCTGTAATAGGTTTGAATTCCTAATCAATTCGGCAAAAATTTACCTTTAAGATCGGTGCTATTTTCTTTGTTCTGGGTCAAACATAGAATATCAATTTTTAATGGGGTTTGATTAAGTTTTTTTTCAAAATGAGGCATAATTTTTAATGCGAAACAGAAAGTAATAAAACGAATTACTTGGTGTTTCTTCTTGAATTATTTGGCTACATATTTGGTGTCTTTTATATTTGTGTGATAACTCTGTATATGTCTGAGACACATTAGGTACGGATCGGAATTATTGCATCTTTAAAATTCAGCATATGGTGCTTTTTTAGCTGTTTTAGCTTATCAGAAAATGTTTGGAAGCTCAAATTGCAGTGCCTAAAACTCAAACATCGTTTTGCTTTGAATCGGAAAACCAAGTAGCGAATGCTAGCAAAATTGGCGAGACGAAAATATAATGATTCATCGAATGATAAAATTCAAGTAAATAACTTGTCATGAAAATCGTTTACAAAATACTACCCTTTTGAGTAGCATTATATTCACAGTGTCGCTCTGTATATGAGTTAATATATCTGATGCCAAAGTTTGCACATTAGTTTAAATCTTACTCTTTTCCAACTGGACTCCTTTTTAAGTGGAAAATAGGAATAAATGGATTTCTTTAATGTCTGAAAATCTTTTATAACCGCGATATTAGAAAATAGGCAATTAACTTAGTAACTAAAGGCAATTTAAATGAAGTTAAGTTTTAAATAATTATTTAATGGAATTTACCTAAATACTTTTTGAGTCAAAATGATTTGCTTAACAATTTTTCCTATTAGAAATACTAAAATCCTGCTTCTGAGAGTCCTTATTTTCTTAAACGCTTCTCTAATGGGGTCATGAACCAATGTAAGAAATTTTGCCACAAAGGATCAATGTGTTTGCAAATGCATTTTCTTGCCATCTGACGCAGAGACAGAACGGAATCCCATTTCCCTGTACCTGTAATTCCTATAGGCATTACACTTTCTGAATCAGTTGAGTGTTGCAGAAACCTTAGAGAGTTATCTGTAAAACATGTTTCATTGTTATTTAACACTATATGTAGGAAAGCAATCATTACACTGACATTTTCCCTGATGTGAAATCATTTCAATTACGTGAAAATATGAAACAATAATTTTTAATTTTAAAGTATGAGGAAAGTTTAAAAAACCTCATTTTTCGAGCAGTTGATTTCTAAAATAGCATTGATGATTTAAACTAATTAGAACTGTCTAATTAGGCCATGTCTGCTATTAATAAATGATGTGCGCTAACTTCTTACACAGATATTCAAAAAAATTATTTATCTTTATTCCATTATGACTCTTTTTTTTCCCTCTTTATTCTAAGGTACTGTTTCGTATAAAATATTTAATCTATCAATGATGTTACGAATTTAAAGTAATATTATGATGCAGTGCTCTAAATGAAAATATAAAAAAATTATACTATATTAATAAGAAATACTTTTAACTTAGTTGTCCGTTGCTAATAAATAAGTTTAAACTTAATTATTTTTTTAATGTCCCACAACCAGAGTAGGAAATTCCAATCCGAGAAAAAGTAATGAACTTTAACTGAAATTTATAGAATTCAATGCTATATCATCAATTCTATTGCATCACATACGAGGCGTGAGAAAAAGATTAGAGTAACTCGCACAATTTGGCAAATGGAGGCAGGTATTTTGTAATACATTAACTGAAATATATAGAATTCAATGCTATCTTATCAACTTTATTGCATCACATACGAGGCGTGAGAAAAAGATTAGAGTAACTCGCACAATTTGGCAAATGGAGGCAGGTATTTTGTAATACATTAACTGAAATATATAGAATCCAATGCTATCTTATCAACTTTATTGTATCACATACGAGGCGTGAGAAACAGAGTGGAGCAACTCAAAAATTTGCAAATGGAGGAAGGTATTTGTAAACATCGAAACGGAAGTGAACCTTGTCACAAGGCTGCCACCTAGTATAGGGCAGCTAAAACTTCACTGATCCTTTCTGGTTTTCAATGAAAATATGTTTTTCATTTCACCAATGTGATGCTTAGCTCAGTTTAACAGGAATTGCGCATTAGTCCACTCGGTTTCGCAACACCTCATTATTTACAGAATATCCTTGAACTATTGTAACAAAGAGTACAGAACTAATGGCCTCTCTCATTCATAACGACAGAAACGCAGCATTAAAAGCAGATTAACGGCTAAAATGATATTGACGCTTTTTTTTTCTGAAAGAACTGAGAGCTCAGGGGCACACGTTCCAATCAAATGGACTAATGGAAACGTTCAAGGTCTATTCCCGTGATAGCAAACTCTTCTGTAATCTGATATAAAATTCCATAGTATTGATCAGAAAGCGTACTAAAAATTGTTGATATGCTAAATCTCTTCCAAGATAGCTTGGCTCCCATTTTTCCAGAGATGAATCCACTGGACTTTTTCATCTGGGTAGGCATTAAATACTCTATGCATAGTGAATTTATTTTTAATTAGTAAGAATTAGCGTGGACGAGAAGAATATCTTTCTTTCAGTATAAATGATATGCGTCTCTAATTTTTGTGGCAAATATTGGTTCACTTAATCAATACAGTTGTTTATCTTCCTGTACGATATTTGCTGAACCGGGCATGCACCTTATGCTCACCTAACGGAAACCAAAAGAATTTGGTCTGTAGGCTAGAAAAACATAATTTTTGCTAAACAGTTCGTGACACATGCAGATACGTTATATAATAATTTATTTCATTCAAAAATACATTTGATAATTGTTTCAATAAATTAAAAATTAATTATTAGTAAATAGAAGACAACAATTATTTTTACACTTTTATAATTTTATTTACTAACATTTTTATTGCAAAAGATGCTTTATTTATAACTAACTACCTACATTATTATTTTACTGTTATTAAATTACTATTATTTTCCCAAGAAAATATATGTGTATTCACAGAAGATCTCTTATTTGTTGAAGATTTTGCTTCACATATATCTTATGTTAGATCTCAGTTCTAATCCGTTGTGAATAAATTTGCTTGCATATAAGTTTTCATTACTTTTATCGGAACCATTAGAGAAGAATCAATTAACTGTAACTGTACTTGAAATTTATCACCATAGGATAATTAGATTCGAAAGCAGTTCCTATTTCATTCAAGCTAAAAATAAAAATTCGTAATTTTATCAAATGTATTTGTAATCTAATGGAAATTATTTCATTGCAAACGAAATAAACTGCTTTCAAAAACATTCATGGGAACACATATGTATCAAAATGAATTATGTATATTTTTTTCACTAGCAAATGGGTAGAAATTCGATTTTAAGACATAAAATATTAAAATATTTTCATCTAATTCAATTTTCCTTTCAAGAAGCAACACATTTTTTCAAATCTATCAAATGATCTTAATTTAAATCAAATTTACTTTTCTGTACCCATTTTAGCTGTTGCCCAAACATGTATTTCATTTTATTCAATAACCAATTACGTTTTAACTGTAATCGAATTCAGATTACTAATTCTGTTAACACAACCGTTATAAGAACCTGAACTAAATAGACTTCTTGCGGAGGAATTACATGAAGAAGGAATCCTTTTCCTATCAATAGAAATTCTTAATTAGGGAGTTACGGTTGCCGGCAGCTTCTTAAAATCTGTTTCCAACCTCCTGTTTCCCAGCTTTTCCTTCTAATGCAGAGTTAGTATAATTAGTCGCTTACCGAGACTTGAGTCTCTCCCATGTACGCCAGACCTAACGAAATAAATTTCATTATATAACGTACGTTCAATTAAGTCTTAATTTGAAAAGACTGGTAATTGATCCCACTTTCTCAATTACCGGAATTCTAGGGCTGACACACAGATGGAAGCAAGATATATCGCCTCGCTTATCAAAGAGTCTTGTTTATAAGGTTCCATGATTCATCTGAACTGTTATTTTAACTTCTTCAATCAGTTTTAGTAGCATCACATTTGTGTAATGAATTAGGCAATTATTCACTTGAATACACATGTAAAAATAGAAACATGTCTTTTTTATATTTGGTTTGAACTATTTCGTAACTAATGCTACAAATATAATGTAAAATCTAAGTAATGTTTCGTACAAGGCATCTCAGTATCTACTTATCTTTATATTTAAATTTAAAATTGAAACAAAATAGTCTTACAGTTTCACAGGCATTTAATTACCAAATACATCAATTTAGAATAAGTCAAATTTTTTTTTTCTATCCTATTAAAATTCGAAGGTAAACAAACGTATGTATGTATGTATGTCCTTCTATCTTCTCACGAACCGCCGAACGGAGAAGCGCGCGGAAAGTACCAAAAGATGGGGAATAATCCAGGGAAGTCGTTTCGGCCATTTATATTCCGAAATTTTAATTAGTGAAAAAGATATTAATTAAAAACTAATTGACAACAATGCTTTTCATTGTTTCGGATACTTTATAACAATACTTTTCATTGTTGCAGCGCAATTCAAAATATATTTTATTGTTGAAGTCGTTTACTTTAAAGAACATTGTTACAACAACAATAAAAAAGTGACGCTGACAGAAATAAAAAAACGTATTGTTGAAAGTGTATAAATTATTTTTTTATCCCGTGATATAACGTCAAACAAAATCATTTTAAAGAAATTAAAAGGGGTGTTTTGTTTCTGTAAAGTCATGTGCCGAAAGATATAGATTAATTATGTTAGTGATTTTAATCATTATTCATTGATTTGATCAAGTTTAAATATTTGTGGAAGCTTCTATTTTAAGCTGATATTTGGAAGTTACTATTTTTGCTTTGTTCAATTCCCGCTTTTTCCGATGCCTAAAAGAAAAAGAGGAATTACAGGGGATGCTGCCAGTAGACGGGAGGCAATTATTACACGTGAAAGGAGAGTTGTTGAAGCTGAAGAAGAAAGAAGCCGCCGATTGTCAACTATGGCACAACGTGGCCTGGACAGAAGAGCGGAAGAAACAAAAGAACCAAGTAATAGCCGATTGTCAGACATGGCACAACGTGGGCAGGAGAGAAGAGCCGAAGGAACAGACGAGCAAAGAAATAGCCGATTGTCAGCCATGCTACATCATGCAAGAGAACGCCGTCTAAATGTTATTGAAGGACAAAATCACCATCAGATACAAACTTTTTATACAGCTAGAACTGTTCTGAACTGAAGAACACAACTGTGGAGAAATGGACAATCTCTGTCTGAAATGCGGAGAGTTGTATTTCCAGGATGAAAAGAATACCAGAGGAATTTACACTCATTGTTGTCATAATGGAAATATAATTGAGCAGGCTTCAGTTTATCCAGTGGAAATGAAAGGATTGATGGATGGCTCCGATGAATTATCAGT
Organism: Araneus ventricosus; assembly: GCA_013235015.1. Classification (NCBI taxonomy): domain Eukaryota; kingdom Metazoa; phylum Arthropoda; class Arachnida; order Araneae; family Araneidae; genus Araneus; species Araneus ventricosus. The sequence goes on along the minus strand of BGPR01000105.1, from coordinate 505,337 downwards.
GCATTTCAAAAATAACATAAGGTCGTACCAGTGCTTCAATGGGTGCACAGATTGTACCGTCTACAGGGAGAGGAGCGTATTGCTTCAGAATTCATGGCCAAATTTATCACAGGAGCTCTCATCTACACCCAGCTGAAGCAGGAGGTGAAAACACTAATACAATACACTTCAACAATATTATAACACACATTAGGCATGTGTCACGTGACCTCAGGTATTATTCGATTTAGCCCGTGCAACGCCGGGCCATACAGCTAGTCTATCCTATTAAAATTCGAAGGTAAACAAACGTATGTATGTATGTATGTCCTTCTATCTTCTCACGAACCGCCGAACGGAGAAGCGCGCGGAAAGTACCAAAAGATGGGGAATAATTCAAGGAATCCATTTCGCTAATTTAAATATCGAAATTTTAATTAGTGAAAAAGATATTAATTAAAAACTAATTTACAACAATACTTTTCATTGTTTCGGATACTTTATAACAATACTTTTCATTGTTACAGCGGAATTCAAAAGTTATTTTATTGTTGAAGTCGTTTACTTTAATGAACATTGTTACAACAACAATAAAAAAGTGACGCTGACAGAAATAAAAAAAATGTATTGTTGCAATATGGAAACCTGAACAATCCAACAAGCCAATGTGGATAGAGTTTTGTGTGGGTTTTGGTAATTGATATAAAGAAACAGGGAAAATTAAATCGCTCAGATAGGGCTTTTACTAAAACTATTGTTTTCTATGAGGTTTCACTTTTAGATTTCATGTACTCAGTGCATCTTGCTTCATGTGTATAGAAACTGGAGGCGGGCATATGAAAAAATACGGATTCCGATGAACGCTGGGTTTTCTCATTCCTTCCGTACTAATGTCAGACAAAAAATAATTCCGGAATCGTAATTTTACAAAATAAAGATTATTTTTGGGATTTTTAAAAGTATATTTTGAAGCCTTTACTCGGACGGAATGATTGAACCGCTCTTTTCTTCTTATTTATTTAGGAGAGAATGTTGGGCATGTGTCACATGACCTCACTTTTTCTCTCCGTCAAGAAATGACGCATTATTCGAGATAGCCCGTGCAACGCCGGGTCACGTAGCTAGTTTCTCTTAAGGAAAACTTGTTAAGATTGAAAAATTCTTGCTGTTAGGATTTGTATCATTGTTGTTTATTTTGTATTTAGGAAATAAACGCAATATATTTCACAACCCGTATGCGCAAGTATCGATAAAGAGTGTTATAGTAAAACAAAGCTGAAATGTTACCTGAAAGGTAACATAATATTTGTAGTGAAATTTCATTGCAAAAATTTCAATTAATTGGTAGTTTATTATGGGAACATGATTTAATCGAAATGGTGTAATGGCCTGATAAAAAATATTTTTGTCAGTGAAAGTAATTTTACGGTATCTAACTGCTTTACAAAATCTTAGATTCTTTCAAAGAAATGAATTTTTTTCTGCTTGTGTAGCGAATACATCATAATTGATTAGATGCAATTAAATACATGATCTTCATAGGATATTTATATCTTGAATCCAGCATCTATACAAATTTTAAAAAATGTCAATATAAGAAGTGCTTTTTTTGCTTCTGCAAACACGATCACAAACGAGATTAAATTATGCCATTATATATGGTTATTTTTCATTTTTGTTCAGATGTAGAATTCGATACGATTTTGAGATGTAGACCAAACAATTCGAACTCGCTAATATACTCACATAATGTCTTCTAAATTATCAGTGCTGTTCAACTAAATAGTTATTGCAATGTGTGTCTTCATGACTATAATGCTAAGCTCAATATTCTTTCCATGTGATTTATATTTTCGTACTATCTTTCAAATTTAATTCTGTATTAAAATCTTTTGCAGCAAGTCTGATATGAAAAAAAGGCTGTATTAACCACTTGATATGTGCTACCATCAATTGAATGTAAAAGGAACAAATACTTTTTGTAAAATTCATATCGAAAAAAATCATTTCTCTAAGTTTATGACACACTTTTAAAAGCGTATCTAAAACAAAACGCCAGGGCTAATTATTTCTTAGAGTAGGCATTTAGTAACCAAAGGTATAAGCTGAAAAAATAGGAGAATTTCAAACTTCAGAACTTTCTTGATATTCAGAAATATTTAAAACACCATGCAAGAAATTTTGTATCAAGTAAAGTATGAAGCAGATTCTGAATGAATACCATCATCAAAATAACCGTTAAAATCTAACGGATTTTCTGTGGAAACTCTACAACCGTCTGTGCTTAGAAAAAGAAAGAATTTGAAATAAGCAACTATATTTTAGAAATTAACAATTGTACTCTGCTCATTTATGGATTTACATAATGCGTGAAGATTTAATATTTTCCAGAAGGATTTCAGAGAAGATGAACTATTTAAATCGTGTCGTTTACTTCAGCTGTATACTATTGTAATTTACTGAAAGAAAGGAAAATTTCGAACTTTTTCGATACTCAGAAATACTTAAAACAAAGAAATTTTGAATCAAGTGAAGTATTGACTCTCTGAACCCGGCTAAAGTGAGAATTCCAGTACCTCAAAAACTGAAGTAAATTTTCGTTAACGAAAACAGAATGAAATCCTTTCCTTTCTTTACAGAAATTCCAGGAGGACGACTCCCAAGTTTGGGCGATCAATTGTATACAAAGAAAGGAACAACTTTTCTCCCATAAAATTCACTCAAGGGCCCGAAACCTCCTGGGTCTCTGTCGAATACGGCGGTTTGAGGCGGATTAGGGTTCAAAGAGTTAATACTGCAGATTGTAAATTACTTACCCCTTACATCTGCATAATAACCCTTAAAATTCTAACTCGTTTTCTTTGATAATTCTATAACCGTTTGTGCGTAAAAAGGAGAAAGAATTCGATGAAAGCAAATATATTTTAAAAATTTATTTGTATACCGTGTTCAATGAAGGATTTAAAAAATGAATGAAGTTTTAATATTTTCCAGAAGGAACCTAGAAAATATAAAATATTTAAATCGAGCCATTTATTTCAGCCAAAGACTATTGCAGACCCAATAAAAAATCACTAACCACCTCCATAGATACTTAAAAGCATTTTGCTGGCATGTTATAAATCCAACATACCACATTCTACGGAATAAACCTTAAGTCCACTTGGGATACGAATTTATAATAAAAATTCCACACCAGAACCATCTCATGGGTATCTTGAATTCTTGCAATAATAAACGACGTTCTAAAGCTAGTTTCATTTCAGTCACGATGTTGCCATTTGATTCATTAAAATTCTGGTGATAACTTCGCGAATTCCGAGTTTTACGTATCGAATCATGATTTTCCGATTTGAGCTCTTTCGGATTTCTTCACAATGATAATGGTGGGATCTGCAGTAAAAATTGGAAATCTGTCAAAACTTTTTGACACGGAATATTTTAAAAGATTAGAAATTTTGAATTTTGAAACTTTGACAGAGATTTTTTTATTATTAGTTATCCAAGTTATCAGATATCCAAGTTTTAATGATATTTTTGACGCAGATCTCAAATTTTTAAATGTCCTGCATTTGGTTTTTTTTAAAACATTTCTTTAAGATAAAAGAGAAAATGAAGCGTTTTAGTTTTGTAATTACAATTTAAATAGGATTCAAAAGTCCTAATTCACATAATTGTGAAAATAATTTTAACGTTGAATATTTAAACAATAAATGAAGCATTATAGGCAAAGTAAATAATAAATTTAACTCGTTCATTGAGGGAAGTTACAGCTATTATATTTAATGAAAATTCTTCTTGGAGATGTTCATCAGAATAAGATTTAGGCGTAGTGAAATACTGGAGCGTATTTTGCAAAAGAATTGGCGCCATTTGGATATTCTTCGACCAATTTGGCGACAAAAATTAGTTCATATGCTTAAGTAGTATTTTAACATCGTGAGTACTCGTGGAGTCAGAAAATTTTAATAGGAGCAAATTATAAAAGTGTCTCAGCTTTTATACTGAGCTTTAA
>BGPR01000105.1:479624-496795 GCA_013235015.1 Araneus ventricosus | reverse complement strand
GGCAGCTAATTGAACTAAAACCTAGATCGCTGTCAGGTAGCCAGACACTGTTTTCCGGAAATACGAGTGTCGCGGATAGTTGTTTTGGGACACAACATAAGTAAATGCAAAATCGCCGCTATAAATATAAATCTTAGATCTTAATGTATAGTTTGAATTGTAACTGTTTTAACATTCATTTTTGGTCAGGGATATTAATATATTCCAATTTAGAGCTTATTTTAGGTAATTTTTCAAAATATTTTTCTTGTCTGACACTTAACCCTCGGTCGGGCGCAACCGGCCTGACAGGCACGGCTCGGTCGTTTTTCTCCCCCCTTCCACTTCCAGGATGCATATTCCCATTCCTTACTTGATTTTGAGTATGGAGGAAATTTGAGCGATTTCATTGGACCACTGCTACGAGACGTCATACGCGCACTCGTGTAGCTTATAGAATTTGGAGGCAAATTATCAATTGTAATATCCATGCGAATATGCTCCGGCAAATCCATCTTTATCGCGAGATAAAAAGGAGAAAGAAAAGGCACTCGATGAAACAAAAACGAAAGTTAGTAGTTCAATAATGGCGAAGTCCGAAAAGAACGAATAGCAACCTAAGCAAATTCGAAGTTCGCGTTTTGTGACGTCATCCCTTCGCGAATTGAAGAGGCGGAACTAACCAATGAAATCGCTCTATTTTCCTCCACACTCAAAATCAAGTAAGTAATGGGAATATGCTTCCAAGACGGGTAGATTATTCTGCTTTATTAGTCCCTTCTAATAGTCTTTTTTTCTTTATCTGATGTTCTGAAATCTCCTATTTAATGAACTTGCCTGGTATTTGGAGTGCAGATATCGCCATATTGGGCTCGCAGACACGTTGCGCCCAAATTCGTCACACATACGATTGTTCGCAATATCCGATATTTTTATTACGGATGTTTATTTCACTCATTTCATGACTTTATCATGTAAAATTTGCTGTTGTAAAAAGTGATTGCACCAAAAATTGTTTCGGTCAAAGCAAAGAAACAATACACCGGCATGTTTGGTTTAAGTGATGGGAATACTTTAGTTTCCTAGGTTTCGAAAGTGAAGAAGAGCGTGGTCCCAGTGTCTTCGCTTCATGATGACATTTTTACGACGATATTCCCACATTTTTCTATTAAGCCTTTCCACGAAGGTCAGTGATGAATTTCAGACTTCTAAAATTAAAATTTATCGGTATTAACAATATTATATACGAGATTGTTTGAAAGAATATTGCACCCGAGGGAGGATTAAAAAATATTCTGCCTCATCTTGAATTACATCAAATTATTTTAATATCCAATCCTTTTGCAGTAAATATTACATTGTAATCTATATCTTAGTATTTTTTAATTGTTGCAGTAATTTAATTAGTATGAATTATTACTTAATTTAATTAAATGAATTAAAGAACAATTGTCATTAATACTCAATACATTGTTTAGTGGGAATACGCGTTAAACGTATATGACTTTATTTGATTTAAATACTAAGTGATGTTTATGTGATAATGATACTAACTACTGAAAATGTTGAACCAAATAACAAAAAAATTCCTATAAAATTAATTCTTGTTGGAACAAAACTCATTTAAAAACCCTTTGCCCTTCATTTATTATCGCTCATTACCATGAGAGAATTAACAGTCTCGATTTATTTGGATAACAATTAGGAACAATTGAATAGCAGAGAATTCAGATCTTACTGTTCTTAGCGACTATCTAATAGTCTGATTTCATCCTAATTCTCCGAAACTATATTTGCTTTATCTGTTAATCAGTAATCTTAAGTCTTGTTATATTGTACACAAATTCGAAAGAAAATAATTCCAAGAAGCTTAATAGCATCATTTAAAATTGTGTAGTATTAGCGATAAACATTAAAAGCTTTATATTAAAGCCCTTCAACAATAGAAGAATTAGATATGAATGTTTCACAACATATGTAAATTGCAGGGATTATGTTTCTTCTGAGGAACATAGTTTTATTATTATAATAATAGAATATGTTTTATAAATGTCTCACCTTCTGAAAATTATTGTCTGAAAGAGTGCGTCGGAACTTCGCTGACTACATAGAAAAGAATTAAATAAATAGAAAACTCTTACAAACTTATTAATAATTAAATGGGTTGCTACTTATATTCTTACGATTATGAAATAATATGCGATATGAGAATCTCTTGAAGTATATCCCTTTACGATTCACTCTCCTAAATACAAAACAAAAGTGATGTTTTATTAAAATAAATACAAAATTAGATATAAAATGTTACTGGAAAGTTCTCTACATATTCAAAATAAGAAATTAAGTTTTTAAAACTGATATCAAAAATACATTTAGACATAATAAAGCAACTTTCTTTAGTTCTCGGAGGAAAATTTATTCTTAATGTAAGTACAAAAGTAATTTGTAAAACTCTCACAATCAGTACACATCTTTAAACAAATTATTAACATTAAAGCAAATATGAATTCATTGTGCTAGCTAAATACTTTCTCGCACATTCTATTAAATAACAACAATTTCATTTTGACTTTAACTTTTAAAAAATGTTCTGCAAATTGTTTCACTTAGTGGTAACAACTAAATTAGAATAAAATGCATACACAAAACATTAGGAACAAGAACAGTTTTTATTTTCATGAAAAGCGAATATTTTTCTAAACTTTAAAACGCGGTTTCTGTTGAAATGATTATATGATGGTTAGTAACAGTGAAACGGAATTTCATTACAACATTATTTGTTTTTCCTTTTAAGTTAAACTTTCTTAAATATTTTGGTTATGTGAAATCATTAACCATTTTTACAACTTTCTTTTCTTTTAGAAATGATTAAGTATTCAGTAGAAATGGATTACATTAAAACATAATATATAAGTGTTTGGTATTTTAATATTTGTTTTTTTATATTCAGTTTCAGTTCAGTCTCGAGAATTGGGGAGGATTTCTAATCACAAAAATAAAAAAAATTCACAAACCAAAATTAATTATTCCGCTTAAGATAAAAATAATATTTCAAAGCATTGAGCTTCTATAATCCTTTTATGTATATTTAATGGTTTTTTTTGTTGAATTCTTACATTTCAGATTGAGTATCCTTTATTCTTTATCTTCTTAATTAAAAAGAAACCATTTAACCATAGAAGAAGAATTAGAATTCCAGAATTATTTTAAAATTCTTAAAAAGAAAGTGATGACATCATTATCGAGATCTCTTTCCGATAAAACTTGAAAGATTTAGCGTGGTTTGAATTCCAAAATCAGCAAATCTAAATCATTAATCTGCGTTGAAACTTCTTTCAAAATATTCTTATATTAATCCTTTGGGATTCCAATGCTTTTGTGTAAGGAATTGTTTTCAGGGGATTCATCTGAAAGTTATCCTTGAGTTTTTTTTAATTATTTACTCATTAATCAACAAAATATAATCTTGAATATTGCATATTTTAAAGATAATTTCTGAAACTGAATAATTACTTTTTTACTTAATAACATTTTTCATTCTATGAGGCAGCGAAAAAGGTACAAATTGCTTGTTTGGTTGTTTTGTAAAGAAACTGCTTTTTCCTAAAAGCAGAAGAAAATAGTAATTCAGAGAAATGCATTCACCAAGAAATGCTACAAAAATTAAAAATCAAAATGTATTATATTTAATTAATTAGTAAGGAACATAATTTTTTAAAACATAAACTAGGCTAAATGAAATTTGAATTTAGCAAATACAGATATAAAAAGACAAAATTAACTATTCTGATGCGGGATTATTTATTTTTATTTCCAATTTGCTGTATATTATATTAGATTTTACTTTTTTAAAAAAATAAAGTGGCTTTCTAAGTAATTAAAATACCAAAACGTGTCGTGGTTTTGCTTCAAATGTTAGGAAACAAAACCAGGCGAAATAATACAGTGCATAAAATATCTTGTTTAGGTTCAAACTTTGAGTACTGTTGTGAATTTTATAATCAAAAATTATTTTCCTTTAATTGTTCCTAATTTGAAAAGAAACTGGTGATCCAGTTCGGGAAACTAGATTTCATTGGACAGATAAAACAACTTTTTAAGGTATTTTTTCTACTTTAAGGTGTATTTCTTAAAAAGTTGGCTATATAACAAAAAAATATTTTACTACATTTTATCAAAATTACTTCTCTATAACTGTGCAGTGATCAGTGTTTAATTGGTCCATATTCGGCAACTATTCTTTCCATCTATAATACTGTCCAGGCTGCAAATCAAATTTCATTTATATAGATTGTTGTGTTTTTTATTTATGCTGTTCACATGCACACGGACAGCCAACAGAATGATCAGCAACCTTTCCCAAGGATCATTCTCAGATACAGAAACCCTCTGCTCTTTTACGAATGCAAGAGGAGGAGTTGATTTCACCAAAATAAAGGTGAAGTAAAAAATGGAAGGCGAGATTTTTCACTTAGCAGCACATAAAACATTTTATTTTCATTTATTGGTTTCTTTAAAGGTTGACTAAAAAAATTGTCCTAATCGGACGAAGGAAGAACTCCGGAAAAGCGCTCTTCGTAAGCCGGCCATTCACTTCACAGACAAACTGTATATTTTGGAACGTGAGAAGGTAAAAGCGATAAAAATCTGTGGAAATGAGCCAAACGGCTTGCCATGGTTGGAAATTCGTCTGGAATAAAATCGGAACAAAAAGTCAGAGGGACCTTGAAAGAGGCTAGTGAAAAGAACAATGCCTTGCGTAGATTGAAGCCTCGCTTCGAGGGCAGCATAAATTAAAATCTGCTGACTGGGGAAAACCAAAAAGCGATTAACAAGCAGCTGTAGAGAGGGAAAGAAGATCTGTACCCCCACCTTCGTTCAGAGTTAGTGTCCTTTTAAATACAAGTGAATTGCGTGCCTGTATTTTTCAATTAAAATGGCTGGGAAAAAACCTAGCTTAGGACAAATGGCATGGCTGTGCTTCAAGTGAATGGCCGGCTTAACTCAATGTCTGTCACCCTTTCCAAAATTATCTTTGCAAATGTTTACGTTTCCTCTGACTGGTAGGTCATAACTAACTGAGAAGGACCTCACCAAAGTTTTTATGTTGTTGATAATCCCACATGTAGTAAATTATATCAATAAAAAGCTTTAGAACAAAGTCTTCTAACTAATAGAAATAGTTTATTTAGATAAGTCAAAAAGAACTACCTTAACCTCTCTATCAAGTTTTACCTTTCATTGTTTTCCTCCAGCACTCAAAATAAGAAGTAATAAAGTCTAGTAGGTAGTATTTATAACCAATTAAATGGCATTGAAACAAAATGTTAAAAAGAAATTATTTCCTTCTAGAAACCGAAACTTTACAGAAGGTTTGCGATTAGAAAATTGTTGTATTTTCATTTTTTCCCCTAAGAAATGGTTATTTCTGTCAGATGGGATTTTTCTTAACCACAACTACTGGGCATATAAGCAAATCAATCCATCCTGGCTATTAATAAAAAACTATGTAACGAATCTCTGAAGAATTAGTCATCATCATAAGTAATCCGCAAATAAATGGGAAAAAAGCAACAAAAAATAACTCTAGCGTCAAAAACACAAAAATCCCCCTGAGATTACATCAAAAAATAATAAAATAAATGTAGTGCCGTACAGCTGACCACGGCCATCCCATTCCTTGCCAAGACCAGATGATAGGTTTTTAACTTTTGATATATGATGGCCTGCCGAGATTTAGTGCTAGGGGAATTTTCATTTTCCACAGGAATCGGGGTTTAGAGATTGGATTTATTTTTATTTTTTATTCGCATTTTTTATTTACTTGGAAGCCCATTTCTCTGCTTTCATCAGATGTGCATTCATTTCTTTTTCCTTCCAGTCAACTTTTGAAGCTCTACAAATGGAACTCTCAATCAAAAATGGAAAAATACCATGAAAGGAGTTTGGAATGAATTTTTAAGAAAAAAAATCGTTCTTAATTTAAATTTTCTTCTCAAAAGGGGAATATTTTTCTTGGCTGCCTTATTTTCGAGAGTTGTTTGGATCTCGTAATTAGCTTTTTATCTTATTATAGAGTTGTTTAAAGGAAAGTAAATTTTCTCATTTTCGGAAAAGAGGGTTTTTTCTCGTTTATTTTTCGAAAAGTTTTAGTTTAAAGTGTGTTTTGAAATTGTTAGACTTTTAGGTACTTGAATTAAATTCTTGACTGTTTTAAAGTGAAATATGAAAAAGTAGTCTGTAAGAAAAGCAGTTCTTTTCCCAATTCATATGTGTTTGTTTCATGTACCTTACAACATAATAAATAGAAGAATAAATTAGAAAGAAAAGATCAAAGTTGATAGAGCCAATTTTCTTTCGGTGAATTCATCAACAAATTTCAAGGCTGAAGAACTTTCAATGAGATAGTCAAGTTTTTTAATAAAATACTTCATGCAGACTGATGATGATTTATTTAAATAAATAATATATTGGAATTCACTTCCTGTAATAATGGGGAACTTCAGCGTTTTTTAAAAATGCGTGAAAGCAATCCGTATTTAAAGAAAATATCATTCTAATTTCAAATATGCAAGTGAAATTTTACATAAAAATTAATTTATTTAAATATTGAGGGCTAAAGATGCAGGAATGAAACGCACTCTCCTTTTCCGAGTAGATTTTGACGTCACATGTGTCTTCCTTCTCATACTTCTCTTTCGCTACTTTGGTGCCATGTTTTGATTCCAGGCGCTATTACTAGCTTACATTTCAGAAGTGAAGTTTTTGGCTTTTCTACTATTCAACGTTTAATTTCATAATGGATATTGGTTTTGTACAAGGTAAATCGGATAATTTGCCAAGGATTGATTTTACAATGACGGCAAAGAAACTGGATACAAAACGCTTGCTCTTAAATTATCTCATAAGAAAAGCTGTTAGTACCTTCCCTTGAATGCATTCAGTAACCGAAACAAAGCTCTTATACTATACCGCAATAGACCTCGCCTTACGAAAAACGGGTTGATTTTCAAAGCTACCCGTTACGCAGAGATAAATTGAAGAGGGGCCTTCCCACATTCCGAGGAGACGCTGCAATTTCTGTCGCACAAGAAAGAATGAAAAGCTAAGAACCTGATTTTGCATGATCTGTGAAATTTCGTAAACCTACAAAAACCCACCAAATCAAAACAAAACAAAAAAAACTCAGGAATATACTTATTACAGAAGTTTCGCTCAAAATATATTCAGATGCAGCCTATTTTTAAATACGCCTATGCCTTTGAAAAATTAATTTTATTGTATCGTTTAATTTTACTCTGCTATGAAGAATATAAATTATTCCCTTCGTACAAGGATTAATTTTAAGATATTAGTTAATAGTAATTAATATAAAAATCCGGTAAAAATAACTTATTTGAAGAAACCTATATAAATTTATAATAATGTGCAAACACGACCGACCTCGACTAATCTAGGAATTTAAGGCTACCATGCACAAATCGATGTGCGGTGAGATAAATTTATCTACTCTTCTTCAATTGTAATAATTGATAAGTAAATTGACTTTTTGAAGACTGGTTTTGATTTTAATATATTAATTGAAACTAAATTATTTATTTTGCATCAAAAATTCTGTGAATTATTTTCTTTCACTACAAATGGAAAAGATTTTCATCATCTAAAAAGTCATGAATTAAACCTATATTTAAGATATTCTAATTAATTTTGAATAGTACTGTAATTTTTAAAAAATAAGAAACATTTGAATACCAATGGAAATAATATAAGCAGTAAAATAACAAGAGCAAGTTTTCTTTTAATCTTAAAGAAGTTGGGACAGTCTATGTGCCACCACCCCTCAAAGGGTTAAAATATAAATTCCATGTAATCAAATAGAAGAAAAAAACTAATTAAATTTAACTATTTGATTTAAAATTGATAATTAAAATCTCACCTTATACTTATATTCAAAATAAAACGGATATAGAGTTCAAGGCTGTTTTTTATTGTGTTTCGTGATATACAATTTTAATAGATATAATATAGATAATTTACTCATCGGGTGCCGTTATAGTTGTATTAACACATTTAGGAACAATACAATACTTGTATCTTTCCGACATTATTTTATCTGATGTGGTAGTCTGAAAATATAGAAAAATATCAAAATCTCTACAGCGAGCGAATGGGAGCTCTCCCCTGTTTTGGCACGTGTGACATCAGACCCGCTTCGCGCCAAAATGGATCGCTTTTCCCAGGTCATCTGAGAGGCGAACTTTGATTGCAAATATAAAAAAAACCTGCCTAGAAAACTTTTTTAATGCTATTGTTCATTTTGAAGCATTTTCAATCGATTAGAGAAAAAAATGCCGAAGTTCCCCATTTACTAGTTTTTTATCATTTTTATAATCATGGAAACTTTTATATGCATTTAAAATTTAAATACAGTGAAAAAAATTTATTCATTGATTTGTGTGCCGATGTGATAAAATCTGATAGATTCTTATCATTAAGAATTTTGTTTTTCGGAATTTTCAATCAATTTAGCCACCTGCTTTGCCTGGAAATCTGATAAGTGGTTAATTTGAAGTAATTTATCTCGAATTATCATATTTTTAAACATGCAAATCAAAATTAAATCACACATAGATGATAACAGAAACGTTTAATGAAATAGAAATGGCAAAATCAAACAACCGCAAAGCATTTGTTTCACAGCACTTACTAATCCTTTGTTTTGTTCTCCAAATTTATCATTCATATGCACCCGTAAATCTAAATTGGACAAAAACTCAACACAAAAACCACATAGAATGTATGAATATCTCGAACATATTTATGGACTTCAGTTTGAAATCAGTTCTATGCAAATAGGAAAATCAACCACTCCAGTTTTAGCTCTTTAATTCCGAGGCGACTTTTTCTTCCAACCCCTTTAAAACCAGGAGATTTGGAGAGGAAGCGACACGAATTGGACTCTCCTAACCTGGGTGGTCATTTAACCCACCACTCCATCCCCTGCTATAACCTTCCTTTAAGGCGCAGGGAAATGGGCTGTGGCAAGGATAATTGGACCCTCTACTGCGCTCATATCCTAAGCGATCTCAGAACATCACCTCCCCTCAAAAGAAGCCAATCGCCTCAGCCTGGCCTTCGTCGCTGTTATGGAGAAATTTTCAGACCTCCCAGAACCGCCTCGCTCGGTTTGAGAGGGTTAATTCAGTTTAGCTTCGTTAGATTAAGGCCCAGCTTTGAAGCTTCACGAGGGCTATTTCGAATGGAGGATATTTTGTGCCGTGGTCATATAACCAGAACTATCTGAACTGGACTCTATATCGAAACTAGCATGCCACACCAGTGTCAAAACGTTTGACTGTCGCCTGATTAAACATGCACCAAATCCAAATATGCAGTGGATTTTCTGTAGAATCAGGTGTTGAATTCGTGGTCCTCAGTTCCAGAAGACGAAAACTTATCACTTGACGCCGTGGCCTATCATGCAGAGGTAGGTTGAGATATTGCAGGGTATTTATTCAATTAAGAAATCTTAATTGACTTTATTTATAATTAATTATAAAACAGAAATAATTTTTTAATATTTAAATATAAAATTTTCAGCGAAATAAAAAAAAATTATAAGAATACATAAAATATTTTAGAATGGCTCCGAAAATTTAAGCAATTAATATTGAAATACATTTTTAAATGCTGCCAAAAGGTGAACTTTTACTGTTAACGTGACTGTTATTATTCAATTATCGTCTAGGAAAATTAGAAAGTAAAAATTTACATCAAATATAATATTTACTACAAAAAAATCCCCGTTATTGTCAACGCAAATTTCAATTATTTCTGTTGTCAAATGCATCCAAGTTCCCTGAAGTCTATAACAATGCACATTTTCCAGTTTTAGAAGCCGAAGTTTATACTATGATACTACTCAAACATAATTACATGTAGATAGAATTCTAACCTAAGCTAAATTATCATCAATAAGTCAAGAGTTTAAAACCCTTTATCTGATACATTAAGTTATCGTGCAACGTAGCTGTCTGAACACACTGATCCTTCATGGCTGTCTCAAGCAGACTAAATTTAATTAACACTGAATCCCTTAGTCAAGTAACCAATCACAGAACTTTTCTAATATATCTTGATTTACAGAAATCCTCGGCAGAATTTTGGGAAGTGAATAATGCTTAGGATGCTATTCTAATCCAATGGTCTTAAAGAGTTTTAATGAGTCTATCAAGACAAATAACTTTATGCTTTGTCAAGGTAGGTGCATGATAAATCCTGAATTAGATTTCTAAATAAGTTAGCTACAAGTTATAGATTTTAAAAATAAAGTGCAAGATTCCGTTAAAGTAGTAACCGCAAATTGGTTGTGTGTTTTGGGAAGAGATAACGTTCTACGAGTTTCAGATTCATATAAAGTACAACCCCGGTTAACTCTTTCAAGTTCACTACATGTTTCGTATCAAAAAATACTAAATTTATTTCAAAAATGAGTATTAGACATGTAGCTGATAATAAATATGTAAAGGAAAAAATTTAGCATTTTTTATTTTCAAGAAAATTGTTTTCTCACAGTGAAAGCAATGAATGGTAGCGGGCTATTTTCCCCCCGAATAAGTTATCATAGAAATGAAATTCAAATTATGTATTTAATTTATAAGAATATACGAGTATTCCGGATATTCAACCTTCATAAAATTCAATATTTCTCTCGCAGATTCAATTTTAAAAAATATCAATTCGGGCGAGAACCCTCATCATTTTGTTCCTCTTGGAGATCAAAAGCAATTTAGCTCTTGTAATTCCGATATCTTTGTGAATATTGAACTGGAATTTTTATATAAGTTGGCCTATATACCTGGCCTCGGAATTATTGATCAAAGCGAGATAACTTTTATATCAATCGATAAAAAATTTTATTTCACTATTTTAGACCTATTAAATTTGAATTACTTTTTTAATTTAAAATTACTGAAATTTAGGTTCTCTAACAATGAAATAATGCTGTTTAACGTCTCGCAGTTCTATGGCGCGAATTTTATTGTTGGTGACGTCAGAGCGTTACCGGATCAGTGAGAGACAGATCTGGGCTATTATATTAGTAATAAGAAATGTCCATTAACTGTCAAAGGGTAAGCAATTTTGTATCCGAATTATTTGGAAAGAAGGGGAAACATTTCTCTTTGTTTTGAAAATTCCTTTTTAAGAGGACATTTGAGATTTTGTCTAGCTGTGATCTAAAGGTTGATTCTGTGGTTATCTCTATAAAATAGAAATTCGAGTAGAATGCAACCGTATGCACTCATATTATATGAAATGATCATATACACTAAAATGATGTTTTGCCTTGTTACAAAAGTCTTTCTGTGGGTGTATGGTGTAAACAGTCCAACACGCAGGATAATGGAGAATGAAGGTTTATTCACAAATGTGCAGGAAAAACACGTAGCACAAGTAACACGAAACAATAGATATTGCACAGATTACCAATGTAAACAGGCAACAATTCACAGGTAATAACAGTTCAGCACTTTGATATTTAGCAACACAAACAGTCAGCAAATAACTAGTAACGACAATAACTACACTTTCAATAGCGCTCAGCTCATCAGCGTCCTAGCTCGCACTGCGGACGAAACTCTAGTCGTTCCCAATGGATCAACACACTCCCTCTGATACAGGCGCGGTCCTTATATACTCTCTCCGACAGGCTGTGACGTCACAAGAAGTTTTCTCGTATATTCAAACGTATTCCCTTTCCTAATAGAAATATCGAGAAAAGGGTTGCATTTTCTGGAATCATCTATTTGCCGCCAAGTCGCCAAAATTGTCGCCAAGTTCGTCGCCAAGGTCAGGGATCCCGGAACAGCCGCTGCCCGTCACTCCATGCTTAACCTTGTAAAACTCTCTTCCCAATCATAAGACTAACATGGCTGGGAAGCGACTTTCTATGTTCGTAATAATATTCTTCACTCAGTATTAGACATAAGAATAAAGTGCACTATCAGAATATAAAATTTACAGCACTGTCTTCTGGCAAAGTACACAAATTTTCCCTTCACATTTGGGTAGTTTAAGTTTAGAATAAATGTACGACACGCGTGCCTTGAATTTCTACCGTTTTCCTGTGATTGCGTGGTTGTCAGGCAAGTGATCAATCCATTGTTTCTAGAAAATTTTCAAGATGTGAAAATTAATAAAATACTTCCCATTCATTATAACTGACTTTAACTTTCACATTTCAATGTTTATTTAATTTCGTTAATGATATTTTCTTTTTTAATCTGTTATACATCGTATTTATTTCATTTATCTACTTTGCACCAAACATCAAAATAAAAGTATTATTTCGCCGATAGATATATGGAGGTTTCTTAGTTAAATTGAACCACGTCCGTCTTTAGTTCATGTTGCACTAACACTGCTGTAGTGTAGAAATGTTATATTTTCTATAAAAAAATTATTCAAATCCATAGATCAATTTGTATCCAACAGTTATAAGTCCATAGTTATTTTAAATGCAGCTAATCCATTTTTTGACCTGCTTCCTCAGAATGAATCTTATGGACTTGGTTCACTATAACTGTAAAATCTCCAAATAAAATAACGATTAAATCGCTGCTCAAGAAGTCATCGATTTCCTACTATTCAGTTCAATCGATTATTTTTTAAAAACTGACCGTAGGAAGTCACTAATCAATATCAACTGGGGAGAGAGAGAGAGAGGTAAAGGAGACATTTTGTTTCTCTTTTCATTTTTATAGCCATCATTTATGGCTGAATAACGAGCTCGTTATTAAACTTTTCTCAAGATTAACAATTTAACTTCCACCGGGAGAAGACTTCACTGCATACCTCATTATACACGGTTCAAATCTGGAGTATGGCCTTCCCCTCTTTAATTCTTACTTCAAGGACGCGGAAGGGGGTGGCAGGCAGTAGGTGGCAGAACACTCCAGGAGCAGGCGGTTCCCGAATTTATCGCTTATTACGCGCAATTTTCGGAGGTGGTGCATTCCAAAATATGACAGTCCGTAATGTCAGCCATATCTCACGCAGGAGAACCGCAATTTTAATGATGTCCAACTTTATATCATTACCCAGGGCCTGTCAGGACCAGGAGAACGAGGGGGCAGTCAAGGGCGAAATCGCGGACCGATTATAATCAATTTCGGCAGCCAACCATGAAAGGGATAACAAGTGGGAGCTCTTGTTCTGGGACCGCAGATTCCTCTTGTTTTTGGTGATCGGAATCGTTCTGGTAAAGGGTGGGGTGGATGGGAATTTCCAGCTAGGCTCTGATTAGTCCGGCCGGAAGTGCAGGATATACCCTTTCCCTCCCATGCTGCAAGGGAACGGAAGGCATAGACATGGGTTGGTAGGGAGATAATGGAAAATTTCTGAATTCGAATTCGCTTATGGGATCGTAATGGTGGTAGTGTTCTGTTTCGATTAATTAGATGTGGGTGGTTGATTCCATGTTCGATTCGAGTATCTGGTTTTCCAACTAGTATAGGAATTGTAGTTTGAAACGGTTACATTGTTCTTACATAAGGTAAAAGTTAATTTTTCCTGGGTAAAATGATAATTTAATTATGAAAAAATCATGACAAAGATTTGTCTTCTTTGTATGAATTTCAATATCCGATTTGAAAGGCATATCATTCCCCCCAATGGTACAAGATGAGTTCATTAATTACTAGAAGCATTACTAGAACATTTAGAAAACACTTGAAAGTACTTGCTGGAAATATATAAACAGAATTTGTAACTACTTCATTTGCAAGTAACAAAAAGAAAGGAATATGGAAAAGAGATACAAGACATAAAACAAATCGAAACATGCATTTATTACCAAATTTAACCTCTTCTCCTGCAATGATCTGCCTGACTTCGTGTATCGAATTACAGAATATTGCTGATATTTGAGTAATTATGTCAATTTAGCAACTAATTTAAAAGATAAAATCATTTGAACACCCTTACATAACTCAGGTATCCATTACGTTCTTGGGTAGAAATAGCAATAAATATCCTAAATCTGAAGTGTATTCGAATTTGAAGATAAACGAATCAGTAGGTCAAGGGGATAAACAGATAATTATATAAAATCAAGTATAGATTTTTTAAAATCTTTAAATCAAACAAATTTGCAAGAAATATCTATGTTATATTTCAATCATTTCACCATATTTTCATCACATTTTGCGCTGCTGTATGTTGCGTTGTTTAGCATCCAAACAATTAATGTGTTTTTTCCCTAAATGTTCTTTCTAAATTATTGATTTTATCTGTCTTCTGGGAAAATAAAGAACCTAATGAATTCCTTCAGCAACTTGTTAGTAAAAATAGTGTTCATTTAAATATTTTTCAACTATTTCTGCAGAATTCTTAACTTTATTAAATTTTCTTTCCACCACTATGGCTTTAATTGTCTTATGTAACTTAATCTTTTCTTTACAGGCAGTGTAGATGATATACCAAATGAATTCTTATCTTGTTTACGGGCTGCTGCATTTTATGTAGCAGTAAATTATTACTGTTAGTGCTTTGCTGCCAACTCGCCAAATGTGGCGATCCCCCCAGAATTATGGTTACTTTTTTGTAACTGCGTGGGGTATAGCCCACCACAATCAGAATAGAATTGGAGATAGAATGAGATGCATGTCTTTAGTGGAGCAAAACAATGGTTCTTCTCAAATTATAAATCATACTACCCAGAATTAATCGCTTTATTATGGATAGTATAACTTCTTTATTTCTCATCTTAGACTTACCGCATAACTAACATCATATAGCCCTCGTTTTTTATCCTTTAGATACAAAGCTTAAATTATAGCTATAGACAGACCGTATACAATTATGATTACTCTCCCCTGTCTGAACTAATCTCTTTATCCTCTAATCACTTAGCTTAACAATTCCTTTCCTTGTCCTATTTAGTCAATAAATTCAGAATGGGCAGTTTTACTGCTAATGATTTAAATCAAGGATAGGAACTCCACGGGCAATCGAAGGGAACATTTGACTATAAGGTCTAATAACTTAAAAAAAGGAGGAAAGGACTTTCTTATTTTTTCGTGAAACTCCTTGTGGTAAGGTTTTTTAAAATTTTCTTTTAACTCGTAATGTAAAGGTTATTGTATACTGTTATAAAAATGAAAAAATCTCAACGACTTAACAAAACCCTTGAAATTGATTTAGAAAGGCACACAATCACAAAAGACGTTTTTCTAATACAGTCTCAAAAAAGCACTACCTGTGTGAGACAATACAATCTCTTTCTCTTCCTATCCAAATGGAGAGCTAGAAAATAGAAACTACTCAAGTAAAAGGAGTGAAAAAAAAGACCTGAGAAGGAAAAAGACACCAAAAGACAACAACGAAAAAAGAGAATAAATAAAAACAAATCTCAACTCATCCACCCAGCGAGACATAAACGACACATTTCAAAAAAATAAAGTAGAAGGGGGTTGCAAAAACTAAAAATAATAATAATAAACTGGAAAGGAGAAGGCTAAAAAATTCTAAAAGAAAAAAAGAACTGAAAGTTTGAAGCGTAAGGAATTGGAGCCATTAAAGTAATAGAGGAACTCCTCCTCTTAACTTGCTATTGCTGGTTTTTGTCAGGTGGTAACGCTTCATTATCAGCTGAGTAGGGAAGGGAGTGAGAATTTCGTTCCCTTTCTCATTCTTTTCGTCTTCTTTTTCTTCTCGCTCATTCTTTTTCGCTTGCCCCACCCTGCCAAGCTGGAGTAATTTGCGTTAGATGAGAAATGGGATGGGAACAAGTATGCTACCCTGCGGTAGCCACGGGATGTCATTTGGTGCAATGGATCATACCGGAGTGTCCTTTAAAATGAAGAGAATGGCTTTTCTGCCGAAGATCGATACTTGACTGTGCGCTCTTAAAAATGATGATGATGAAACATTCCGGGTGAAATGAAATGAGAATTCGCATTTGTTGTAAAAGAGAGGAGGAAGATGAATTTCCTTTAGTGTACCTACCAATCAAACGAAGCTGACAATGGATTAAAGGATGAACTCTCGTTAAACTTTCCAAACTTTGGATTATTTGTTTGCTCTTCAATTCATCTATGTAAATGTCATGGTATTGGAAGAAACCTTATTAAATGAGGTCACTATTCCTGCCTGCAGGATCCTTTTGCGAGTAAATTCGCTCAATTGAATATTTTGAAAGGGATGAAATGTGAATGAAACACAACCAAATATTGTGTTTGTTTTGTTAGTTCCTTCAAAAGAAATACGAATGTATATTAACAATAAAATAAAGTGTAAATGAATTGTAACTAGAAAAATGAAATATCGGGAAAATTCAAAAAAATTGTACTAGCGGTACAATTTCATTTATGATTGAACCTATTTTTAACTCGTTTTAATTTAATATGAAATAGCTAAACCATTTTTCTTCTGTTATAAATTTTTAGTATTATCTTGGAAGAAATTCAAATAATTTCTCTTAATAATTCGTTTGAAATTTTATTATTCTTTGAATTAATGCTTATATTCTTTTCTTGAAATATCTGGTTCAACAGAATCCATTTCTATATCCGACTCTAAGAAGTTTCAAAAGAAAAAAAAGTTGGGAACTACCAATTCGCTATTGATAGTCCGTTACGGTGTATTTTTACTTGATGACAATTCAAAAATCATTTTACATGATTCTTCAAGTTTAAAGTTACATAAGCATACTGGAAATAAAATTATTTGTTTGCTATTTTGTCGTAAAATGCCTCCTATGTTTTTCGTATATCATTGCTCATTGTCAGTATTCTGTTATGTTTCTTTATGCTTTTTCCCTCGCTACTCTGTGAAAACATTTATACCCAATTTTTTGAACACATATTTGAATAGTTCTGCGTTCTGAAAACTTGCGCAAACATGTTAAAAAGCATAAAAGTTATATGATGTTGTTTTCTGTTTTAATGCAATGAATAAAACAGATATTTTGCAATTAAGCAAAAATTTGTCTCGATAATTTAAAAATAACAAATGCTCTTATTGTATGTACATATATATTTGTTAAACACAATAGCATCCAATCTCATTAAATACTTAAAGCTGAAATATGCTTCAAGAAAGCCCGTCAGTATACACAGTGCCCACTCTAATCGCCGTCAAATATCTAAACCGTTAGAGATAGGCATAAAATAGGCGTAAAAATTTCTAAA
>BGPR01000105.1:459720-470344 GCA_013235015.1 Araneus ventricosus | reverse complement strand
TAGTCTGAACGATGAAGACGTATACCAGCACTGAAACAGCGGAATAATTTCTGCGATTTCGTGGAACTCATTCTGCTGCGCAAGTGCAGGAACATTTCCTTGGCAGTTACCTGAAAAATTTCACACAAAAAAATATTACTAACACTGTCCTTGGTTTGATAGATGTGAACATATTCTCAAACATATGGCAAGAACTGATTTACCGATGGAACAGTTTCAGATTTACGAATGACAGTGACAACGAACATTTGTGAAAAAGGCAAGCTTTAAAAATTTCACTATCTTATAATCATGTAAAGTCTAATGTATAATAAACCAATCTTTTTGCGTAACTAATTTGTTCCCGCCCTATATATTTTTATGTAGTATTATCCATTTATTAAATATGCATATGTTGCTAATGCTTCTGGTTTTAATCGTATTATTTTTATCTACAAGTGAATCAAATACAATGCCTGTACGGCCCCTTATTTCATTAGGATATGTGAAACAAAAGATAATGAAGCTCATGCTTTACTCAAGTACTAGGATTCCACTTTTTCCATAACCCAGGAGGGTCGAAAACAAGTACTGCGGATGAAAATTATTGAAAGAATAAAATAAATATCCATACATTTTTTTCAAGTCAATCATACTTTTGAAAATCATAAACAGGCCATAGTGGCCTGTTCCTGTTTCTTATACTCGAGATCAGATTTCATTGCAAGATACTAACCAAAGGATACTTTTAAATCTTGTTTCCTACTTATAGCTAGGAATGCCATACTGAGCAAATTACCTTTAATGGACTGTTATTTAAAACACCCTTCTGGGTACCTGGGTTGGAGAGGGTGTTAAAAAATAATAAACAATTTAAAAATTATGAAAAATTTAAAATAAATAAAATAAAAAAACCAAAGGACCTGATCTTTTCTAGTAAAGCAACTTGAGTCGTCCCAAATTCTGTAAGCTATTTTCTGGTTCTCACGATTTGGCGGTTGATCTTCGACTTCAAACAGACGAGTGCATTTGCTGAGAAGGGGTAAAATATAGAACAAAGATCAAGTTCGGAAAATAACAGGCTTATAATAGATACGACTGGGTTAACGTCCTCTGATTTATCAAAATAGATTGTTCTCATATTCCATGATGCTTACTTTTCAGCCGCCTACTCGTGAAAGCCAGGGAATACCGCATACCCTTATAAAACTGCAAATCACTAAATTGGACAATATCTTCATAGAAATCTTGTATCTAAAAATTTTGTAAAAAAAAATAAAACGTAAGCATTTTATTTGAAACTAAGAACTTTTTTATTTCTCTTTCAGTGGTCCGACAAGGCTATCAAGTTCAAGTGTACGACGAATTTGTTATCCGAGGAAACACAGCTGTTCTTCGTTGCCAAGTCCCGAGTGTGGTCCGAGATTATGTTATTGTCACAACGTGGGAAAGAGAAGATGGCGTCACCATTGTATCGAATGTTGCCAACGGTCAGTCTTTAATTTTTTTCATTTAATTGCATGATATTCATATTTTAAGTGAGATTGTGAAGAGAGCTTATTTCATATTTACATGTACAATACATTTTGTGCAAGTTTAACTCATTGGTCATTCACATATAGAGCCCTCTCTTTTAAACAAAAGTTTTTGATAGCGAGAACTTATACAGGGTAATTACAAAATATTCAACAAGTTTTGAAGTGATAAAATCTTAAAAAATTAATTACACTCGTTAGTGCTAATCGAGTAAGAAGAAGCAAATGTACAATTTCTAATCCCGCACTTCCACTTTTCAATGTGGATCACCAGGTACAACACAAGGCATTCTCATATTAAGAAATAACAGGGAAAAGGAGACTTATTTTATCTAGAGACGTTGAATTGGCGGATATAGTGTTAAAGACTTAGTCTTTTGTAGGCGGCCTCCAAGGTATCCAGATCTAACGATTTGCGATTTCTTCCTTTGGTTTAAATTAAAGCACTGTGTATATGGCACCATTACCAGCTACGCTGAATTAGTGCCAGAACCTATTATCAGTACTTTTAACACGTTGATCGCCATATGAATCAGAAACGATTCATACGTGATCAGATGCTCCTTCCTCTACTTTACTTATGAGATAGCAGAGAAGGAGTCATCTAATTCGATAGATGGTTGGAATCTCTGACGTGAGTTGTGGCGACTAACTTGTTGAAAACATAGACAATAACATGATGCAACGTCTCGGTTTCGAATTGGGAAACCGTTTAGATGTGTTACTGACGAAAGGAAAACATATATAACATTTTCTAACGTTCAAATAAAAATTTGAAATGTTTCCGTTTCCTATGTTGTATTGTTTATTTCTATATTGGTAATAGTTTTGAAATATAGTGTGCTTAAACCCATTGATATTTTGTAATTAACCAAAGCATATTTGTAATTAAACCCAAAGAAAATTTTATAATTATAATATTTAGTCTAATAACACTGGACAACAACCATTTTGTTGCCCGTATGATTTTAGCTAATTCTTATGTACTTTCACGCTCTGAATTCGAAAAACCAATCAGAATTTGTCTATCAACCTCCAATTTTATGCGACATGAACTCTCACTAAAACCTTTGCCCACTCCTTTGTTGTATTTGATTCAATGTCGAAGCCAGGATATTTTTCAGTTACCTTTGAAATTTTAACTGATAATGGTGTTTTTATGGTTACTGAACCCGAATATAATCTCGAAAAACCTTTATGTTACTGTTTTTCAGCAACACTACTCGTAATTGCTTTCAAGTACATAGAAAATGTCATTGAAACATGTCAGATCTTGTGTCAAAAATACTTTCTGAAAAAATTAATTGCCGGCCAAGAAGATAATGTTTGGGGTTGAAATGCTCTTACAAATATAATTTTCATAAAGAAAAGGCTGTATGTCAAAAATTATAACAGGCGTTTTTGGATCGAGAGTCCTGCAACGCAAATACGATTCAATGCATGAGCCACTTTGTAAGGACAGATGTTTTTGTTTGGCAGCACGTGGAAGCTTTTGCCAAGATGGTGATGTGATATTTTGTGATGATGTTGACTCGTCGTTTAAGGCTCTAGAACTACAACATAACCCTCAAGAATGGTGTTTGTTTATAGACTCTTCAAAGATCAGCTTAAAAGAAGTTCTGTTACACAATGGTAACCATCACCCTTCAATTCCTGTAGAATGTAGCCGTTCGTATGAAAGAAACATACGAAACCTTGAAGCATATGTTGTCCAGTATTGAGTACAGTAAGCATTCTTGGCATATATGCGCCGATTTGAAAGTGATTGCAGTCTTAGTTGGATTGCAAGCAGGCTATACCAAGTTTTTTTGCTTTCTATGCCGGTGGGACAGAAAAAAAGCACTACATCAAGAAAGTGTGGCCCAAGCGACAATTCCTCATACCGGGTGTGAAGAATGAAAAGAACGAACCACTATCTGCCTCAGAAAAAATTCTCTTGCCTCCATTGCACATCAAATTAGGTTTGATGAAGAATTTTGTTAAAGCGATGGACTGTGGAGGAAGTAGATTTCAGTACTTGCGTCTGAAGTTTCCAAAAGTGAGTGAAACAAAAAATTAAGGAAGGCATATTTGTTGGGCCTCAGTTTAGACAACTAATGAAATCCGGTGTTTGAGAGTAAGCTGACTAAGAATGAAGCCCCAGCATGGACATCGTTTAAGGAGAAAGAAAAAAAATTCTACGGAAATCACAAAGCGGAAAACTAAGGCAAATCGTCAATAACTTGCTTACAGGTCTACAAAACCATGGGATGCAACATGTCGTTGAAAATCCATTTCTTTCACTCTTACTTAGAATTCTACCCTGAAAACCTTGGATCAGTAAACGACGAGCATGGTGATCAGTTCCATCAGGATATCTCGAATATGGGAGCTCGTAACCAAGGGAAATGGAATCCCAAAATGTTAGCCGACTATTTTTGGACATTTAAAATGGATATTCCTCAAGCGAAGCACAGTCGATAGGCCAAGTACACAAGAAAGTGAAGGTTTGTAAAATTTTAATATGCCTGTGTAAATATTGCAAGTTGAATATAATTTCCTAATGTATATGATAAGAGTTACTACGTTGCTCAAAAACTATGGGTGATTGAAAGAAACGGTTAACAGATTCGAAATCAGGGCACAAAAATACATAGGTATAACCCTTTTTTTCTCAAGCAACACGAAAAAAAATTTTTTTTGTTGTCCAGTGTAATGGGACTGCAACGATCCAGTACCTCTGCTGTTATTTGAAAAACCTGTTTACTTTATATAACATTTTTTGGACTTTTCCTTATTAAAATTTCAATAATATACGATTAAATATCAAAACCCTTTGTTAATCACTTCTGATAATGTCTGATAATGCGAGGTTAAGTCAGTAAGTATGTTACAAAAGCCAATAATAAAAAGGGAGGGCCAAGATATTTACTTGAAAAGCAGATTTATTTCTCTACATAATCGCCATTTATATTACTACATTTATCCCATCTCTTTATGAGTTTTTCCTATCCCTACTGCATGAAAGTCTTTGGACAGCTGTCTGAGCCACTTATGTACCTCAAGGTCAGAGTTTGCATCAGTCGCGAAACACTTGCCGCCCAGGTGCAATTTAAACGACCAAACAGGTGACATTTGCTTTGAGGTAAGTCTGGGCTGTTGAAGAGTATGTTGAAGAAGTTGCCACTAGCGTACACTCGTCGAGTCCAGTCTCCATTTTCAAATGCAGTTACGCATGTGTACGACTGATATCTCATAAATTCGAAATGAGCATCATACAGTTGGATTCTGCTGCCGACAATTAATATTGGACACAATTTTTACTACTAATTACCAAACTTTCATATCGGTTCTTAACCTACTTACTGACTTGCTCTCTTGTGATTTTGAAAACCCTTATCGTTCGGCGGAACACGAGAGAAAGGCGAAAGAGCCCTTAGACCTGTTTCTTTCGGCATTTCCAACTAGCTCGAATCGATGTTGGAAATAGGGAAGACTGTATTTAGATGTCCCTGTCAGGCCTTAACAGAATATCTCTAATCATAAGAAAACTTGGAAATCGAGTCTCTTCCTCTGTCTTTCAATTTTCTTTTCTTCCTCTTTTTCTTAGAAATTTCTTTTAAAATGTACGAGCAAAAACCCCACTCCCTTCTTACTACGTATTAGTTAAGTTTTTAATTATTTCTTTTATTATAAATCAGCTATTCAGAAGAAGATAGTTGGTTTTTGGCATAGGGAAATATATTTCTGAGTATTTTTACGGCCTTGCTTTGCTGTTCATACCTCAATTCTATTGTTTATAAATTAGAATTCTAGTTTATTAATACTGTTAAAATGAAAGAAATTCAATGTAAGAGTTTTGGCTCATTATAAGCTAAAAGGCAGTTTTTTAAAAATATTTTTGCTGCACCTTTCGTTTCTGATTTCATGAGTCACTTCCGAATTCTGTATTTTCATCGTGGGCACACACTTGACGAAATAAAATTTCAAACAAATTTACAATGGATTCCAGCGATATTCTTAATATACCCTCATATGTGGGAGACTGGGGAAATATGGCGAATGGCTTATTTTAAGTTCATGTTGCTTTTACTTCGCCTCCATACGGATATTATTAGCTCTCCACACTTTTAGAAAGTAAAAAAAAATCGCACAGTGAATGTTAACCTCGCCATATTGGCTATCGTTTTCCCCTACTATGGAATGATTAAGTGCATTAATATTATGGTACAAAAGAAAGTGAATAAAATTTCTATAATTCATATGAATAGTCGACATAATTTCCATCGATAATAACAATCGATTTTTAACATATTTCCGATTTTGCACACTTCAAAAACTTTCTAAAATGCTTTTGTCATAATAAAATCAAAAATAGTCAGGTAAATAATTCTGAAGTTTTCCGAAAGTTTTAAAATTATGCATCAAGGGATATTTAATAATCCATTTCTCTAATTTTAAAGTCAATTATTTATGAAAAACACAATCTTACTAAAAGAGAACCAGTGTAAACGTGAAATAAAATACCTTTCATCAAAATTTCCCAGCTTGACATGTATTAATGAGAATCTTTTAAGATAGAAACATATAAAAATTGCGAAATAAAAACCAAATAACGCTTGGCCTCTCTCGCTTCAGAAATGAATGCAACTAAAGTTATTACACTGATCCATCACCTTCAATGTCCCACATGAATCAAAAATTTTAATTTTTTTTCTTTGTAAACAAAATGCTATGCTCTACATTAATCAAAAATCTTCATACAGAAGGCTGTAAAACTTCAGTTCATAAGTTTACAAAGTTCTGGAAGTTTATTTATGTATCGTATTATAATAATCTGTTTAATGTATGTCCAAGTATACAAACAATGCATACAATTTTTATATAAGAAGAGAAAATATCGTCATACTTTATTTAGAAGCAATGGTTTGTTATTTGGAATTAGCGTTCTATTGTTATTTAAGCTAATGGTCACATTCAGTATTGTTTAAACTGTGATGTTGAAACCAAATTTAATTGAAATTAAAATCAGATACATCTCAAGTTCACAACAAGAAGAAATATTAACTATGTAAGTGAAACGGATGGTAATATATGCAGTTCGTATTTGAAAATAGTTGTTTTGAACAAAAATTATCAACTTTCTTAGTAATAAAATGCTATATTTAAAAGCGAAAGCTTTGTGATTTAGAGGAATTCTTTCATTAATTCTAAGACGTTAGAAAAATGTATGATGTCTGTCAAGGTTATGCGGCAAAACGTTACTTACCCTTTGCTGTCAACTTCAGTTGTTGCTGCTTATTGAAAGTTCCACTCTGTACTCTGTTTACGTATCAACCGCAGTGTTTACAGATGGCACTAATGGCTGATATATGTTTACATTTTGATTGCCATTTTTACCTGAAACTTTGTATTTCACCATCCAATCTTTTGTACAAGGTGTCTGATCCAATCTTTTGTGAAAGTTGTCTTTTTGTACTAAATCGGGATAGGAACGCTAACTCCGGAGTTTGCCACCATATGCTGTAAGTGGGCTCATCGCATAGCGCATAGCAGGATTACTGTACCTAGACACAACTTTCATGACTATAGCTGCCGTCCATCTGAAGTTAAGATGGGGTGGCCCTTATTTAAGTGAGAACCCTGTATCTTTCTATTTCAAAGTCGTCATATATTAATATCTACTTTTTATGGGTGTCTAGGCGTTAAA
The DNA here is from genome assembly GCA_013235015.1 of Araneus ventricosus. Taxonomy (NCBI): domain Eukaryota; kingdom Metazoa; phylum Arthropoda; class Arachnida; order Araneae; family Araneidae; genus Araneus; species Araneus ventricosus. Next base: position 463,141 of record BGPR01000105.1, on the reverse strand, counting down.
CCATGAGAAATATAAATCTGAAGAAGGACATGGCATTATAATTTGTCTGTGCACATAACTAGCATTATTTAAAACTAGTGCACTGATATGCATTTTAGAAAGAATTTACTCGCTGCATTCGAACCCGATAGAATTGGCTAGATTCACGTTAGACCAAGTGGAGTTAGAACACCCTTCACTTTTTATAGGTTTTATTATTCATATTTAGTTAGCTTTATATAATATTCTATTTAATGAGTTAATAGAAATTCATTAATATCATTTATCCAGATATGGCAAATTCTTTAAAATTTGTTCCATATGGTTAAAACTATAAGCAGTAAGAATTTCATATTAACTATTTCCTAATATCTCCCTTCCTAACATTTGTATGAATTCATATATCTGGTCTCAAAAGTAATAACGTTTTAAATAAAATACATTCCATATGACATATAGAAAAGAATAAAGAAGGAATCTATTTCTCATTCTTTTACCTTTCAAACAAAATATAGAAATTCTATCTCGGAATGCATTACATCACTTTGAAACTTTCTGCAATATGGCAGGCTTTTGAAAACGAAGGCTCAGATGCCAATCATTCACAAGACTGATATCAGTGATCAATTTCTGAGTTCCATTCAGTGGTTCCATTCGACGTTTTAGTTTTCTTCGAGGTACAATTTGTTCTTTGTACATGCATTGGAATTTCAGTCATATATGTCGTATATAGTCTAAAACTTTTGTCTTCTTCGAAATTTCCAAACCGTTGTATAACTGATCACAGTTATTTCCTCGTAGGCATTTAATTTTTTTTATTGTTGAATACATTTAAGTATTAAAAGATAAATTAGCCAAAAGACGTGGCCACTTTCATTAGTCCTTGTTCAAATATTTGGTATTTCATGATTCAAAAATAAATAATTGCATAGTCTATTCGCTTTCCTACTGGGTATTAGTACTTGTATCAAATTTTTTATCAAAATACAATAAAAAATGTTTACAAGAGATTATAATTTAAAATTTATTCAAGCAAAGAATGGTGAGCTGTTAATGTTCAAATCTATTTCATTTATAGCAAAAAATGCCATGCTTTCTTGTCCCCCGCCTCTTCCAATGAAAAATCGCCCCACACGTTAACTATACTTTAATGTCTAATCACTCTAAAGAAGGAAATGATTATCAATAACTAAAACAAGTTGTGTCTCTTTACGAATGTCAATGTACCTAATGGTATTTACGTTCAGATTACTGCCAAAAGCGGTCTAAAATATTCTTGACAGACAAATATTTTGATAAAAATTATTAATATGCTTTCCCTCTTTAAAGTTGTTGGAAGTAAACATTAACACCTCTTTCTGATTTAAATATTACATCTTGAGTTAAATCATCAGCACTCAGTCTAGCCACCGCATATGATGAGATACAAGAAAAAGATATCAAAGAGTAAAACTATACATAGGGTGATTTGAGACCACATAGCTAAGACAGAGAAGGAAATCTCTATTAGTTTAATGGTGGATTCGCCCGAAATGAAATGGATAAACAATTAGCTGTTTAAACTAAAATCCGTGATAGCCAGGGTTCTAATACCACTTAATCCAGCATCTATTATTGTACATGAGTCTAGGGCTCACTGATAAAGGAATGTTACATATATTGCTGGTCGAAGCTACATATAAGCACTTAGGGAACACCTATGGTCGAACTCTGAATTATTTGGAATATATGAGACTATGTTGCTTTCCTTAAGAACTTTCAGTAGAAACTGACATGCATTTGTGTTTTGCTACAAGGAAAATCAGGGAGTCCGCCAGCAGTTAACACAGTTGTAGAGAGATATCCGCTGCTAAGATCTACTTATTTTTGAATAGCGCTTATAAACATCAGAGCTAGAAGATCGAACCAGTAATATTAAGTCTTTAATTCATGTTCCTCAGTTACACCAAGCCTTTAAGCATTAGACTACTTGTGAATATAATGGTACAACCTTCGTAGAACCCTGTATAAAAGGGTAAAGAATTTACTGTTGAAGCAAGTGTTAAATACAAAACTAAATACAATTTTCTTCATTTCTCATTTCTGTCAATAAGATGATAATGACTGCAAAGAAATAGAAATAATAGCTATCAATAAAATGTTAAATGATAATTAACATACCAAAACAAGTCTATAAAACTAGCAAGAATCTACCTAAACATTTTCTATTTAATCATAACGTATAAAAAGAAAATTTTGCATACTCCTCATCAGAAATCCATACTATAAATGTCAAACAGCTTTGAAATTCCAAAATGCCAACTTTCCTGAAGAATAAATCGATTTAAATTACTGCTCTTATAAAGTGATATTGCATTCTCTATAGCAAATGCATACTATTTTTCTTCTCCGTTTCTTCTTGCTCGAAATAATTTCGTGAAATGCAAAGCACTTTGTGTTGCGATCCAAGTTGTCAGAAAAGTATGATTACATTTCAATTTTAGACTAGAACTGTGTTCCGTCTTGATTTGTTTTCCGATATTTTTGTGCTGAATATACGTCAAGCTAAAAAAGAAATGTTGTTTTCTTTTTTTATATTTCAAATAACGGATAGCTCGGCAGGGAATAAATAAATAAACAAATAACATAAAACTAAGCACCGAAAATTGAAAATGCAAGTTTTCTGTCATCGTGTTAGAAGAGATAAAACTAAATAGAGAAAATTCAGTGCTCGGAAATGGGCTGAGCCAACTATGTATGAAAATTTTGTTTATGCCAGAGAAAACAATTTTTGTTTCTTCCTTTTGCAGATTATCTATTCGTCCTTTTGCTGATTTAATTCATAATCATATGTAATCGCAGTCTCTTACAGCATATATTTATATATCTCTTATAATTTATTTCATTCTTATCAGTAACAAAATTTATATCGGTGTTGAAACACTTTTTTAACACAGAATTAGTAGAGAAAAGCCTAAGGCTATTGCAATATTTAAAATAAAATAAACATATGATAAATCTTTCCTATATACAAGAAATGTGTTTTAAACATTTTTAATTTTCTTTACATTTTAACAATTAATTTTTCAAAGCGGATACGTCATAATTGTATTTAGTTCCAACAGTTATTTTATTAAGTTAGTTAATGTAGGAATATGTCCCGAAACGAAACTCACATAATTGTAAATATAATGTTGGAAATTTAGGATATCATAATTTTTTTCGGCTATTACTTTCAGAATTCATCATGGAACAGCAGCAAAATTATGAAATTAAAAAACAACGTCCGTGGAAAAGATAACACAAGAACCTAAATTTAATTTTATCAAATGGTGCAGTTAATGAAGAATTTGAAGAAGTAGATGTTGAATTTCATTTTATCAAATGCTGCAGTTGATGAAGAATTTGAAGAAGTGGATGTTGAATTTCATTTTATCAAATGCTACCGTTGATGAAGAAGTTG
>BGPR01000105.1:424965-459710 GCA_013235015.1 Araneus ventricosus | reverse complement strand
CATTTTATCAAATGCTACCGTTGATGAAGAAGTTGATGTTGAATTTCTTTTTATCAAATGCTACCGTTGATGGAGAATTTGATGTTGAATTACATTTTATCAATGCAATAATGAAGGCATCAATTGTTTTCAAAGTAATAAACATAGCATTAGGAAGAAAGCGGACGGTGTATTAAAAAACCCGATTTTCTGTTAGTTGCCTAGCAGTGAATATCTAACGATGAAAGCATTGTGTGGCACTGGGTTAAGGTGATGATTTACTCGCTATGAAATGTCTCTCCAGCTCTTCAAACTGCAGCTTTGTTCGATATCGTATATATTCGATAATATTCTATAATACATATTTAAAAATTTTACGAAGGAGATTTTCTTCTCCCCTTTCCACCAGTGGAAGATCAAACTAGTTGCTTCCCGCTTGGAGAAATAAAGTAGTTTCTACCAGTTCATATAAAAATAATTTTCTTCTCTTTTGTACTACACTAAAAAAAGCGTCTATTTCAAAACTCTTTCTATTTTTATTATAATGCATTTTTATGTAACTTTACTATTACACTTTTGTAAGGATAGAATTTTATAATCGATTTTACGTTAATTTCCTGATGCTGTAGATTTTTAAAATTTCGTATTCTCGTGCGTACTTCGTAACAATATTCTATTTTTATGCCATTCAGAAAATAATTTACAGATGATATAATAATTTAATTTTGACTCCTTAAGAGTGGCGCTACCTGGTGGATTTGAAGAAACGTATTCGAAATATAATCTATAATACAATGATGAGTGAAGAATAATAATGAATTATAAACTTAAGACAAAAAAAATAAAATAATTCAAATATTCTACTTTAGCTGAGTTATATTAACGTCCCGTTTTAAAGTAACACGAGGGCTATTTCGGAACGGACGTAGTAACTTTCAACCGCGGTCAGATGACGAGGATGACACTTGAGCTAACACACCCTCTCCAATCTTTCGCACCACACTGGTGGAGGGGCCCCCCCGACGTATGATTTGGCGTGCAGCAGGCTCGCAAGCGCGGCGGACTTTCGGCGGAATCGGGTTTTGAACCTCGAACCCTCCGGTTCCAAAGCCAAGGCCTCACTACTAGGCCACCGCGGCCCTCTAGGTTTGAGTACAATAATAAAAGTGTATTTAAAGACACTATTTTTATAAAATTACATTTTAAACAAAACATGATTAAAAAATTCTTTATTGTATTTTTCCACATTTCGTGTACCAAAAACGGTTTCATAACTGATAAACCTACAAACTTATTATTACACATTTAGCTTATTTTCTCCAAAGCAACAGGTGCTTTGTAAATAGATAATTTTTATACTAAAGAAAAAATAGTCTTAAATTATATGTTTTTTTCCTAACCAGATCCTAAAGTATCACATTAAGTAGGCACACACAGCCGGGTCTTACAAATCCCGTCCGGGAATTCCGAATTACGGCCTCTAAATTCCTTCAGTGGCGATCGGTTTGGGAATTCCTGCTTTTTCGAAACGTAATTTTCAGTTAATCGATAAATTTCATAAAATTTTGGTTCCATATTAGTGGCGCCACCTGGTAGATAATTTGAGAGCAATTGATTTCAAGAATCCATAACGTCTATAAAAATGAATAATAAATTAAAGATTAAAAAATGAAAAATAACTAAAATAAAAGTATTCTACTATTTAATGCAATATAAAAGTATTTTTTTAAAAACTCATTTTATTAAATTTATTTTTAAACATAAGTTTGTAAGAATTTTCCGCATTTACAATAATTAATGCTTAAAGCTCCCAGAAAATTAATACACCTTTATCTTATATCTCAAAAGCTCAGGTGCTTTGCGAATAAATATCTTCTAAACTTTACAAAAGAGTCATATATGATATCCTTATTCTCCAAGCAGAAGCTTAAATATCGCATTAAGCAGGCACATGCGGCTGAGTCCTCCAAATCCCCTCCTGGAATTCTGAATTCCGGCGTCTGAAAGACTTAAGTGAAGAGCAATTTCTGAATTCCCGATTTTTCAGAACGTAATTTTCACCTCATCGATTAATTTAATAAAATTTTGATTCCATACGAGTGGCGCTACCTGGTAGTTAATTTGAGAGAAAAAATAATTTCAAGAAATCATAGCATTAATCCTTACAAAGTAGGAAATAATTTTTTAAAAAGTTCTTCTTTTTAGTTCGCTAATAAAAGTCTATTTAAAAAAACTGTTTTTATTAAATGTATTCTTAAATATAAAAAAAAAATATTTTAAAAATTCTATATTTTATTCTTTCACATTTCATGTACAAGAAACGGTTTGACACCTGAATACATCTTCCAACTTATTAATACACCTTTATCTTATATCTCAGTTTCAACAGGTGCTTTACAAATAAATGTCTTCAAAACTTTACAAAAAGAGTCATGAATGATATCTTTATTCTCAAAGCAGACGCTTAAGCATCGCATTAAGCAGGCACATACGGCTGAGTCCTGCAAATCCCCTCCTGGAATTCCGAATTCCGTCCTCTAAAACCCTTAAGTGGCCGGGCAATTTGTGAAATCGGCTTTCAAATATTGGGCCCAGAACCTGCTCTTTGCGGTTCGTTTGAGATGCATTCAAATTATGTCTGATTCCTTAATTCTGCCGAGAGGGTATTCAGTTAGACGACCGCATAATTCCCTTTGCTCAGCTAAATAACTCGGGGCCAGAAACATACGGACTCCAAATGGATAATAGCGAATGGATTATGTGTTTGCATTAGAGCCATGAGAGTGGTTTTGTGTATAATTCACGAAGAGGGTCCGGGCAATCTTTGATTGCGATGCATTAAAGGAGGCCTAAACAATTCTGGATTACTTCTAGGGCGAGTTGAAATTTCAGAACCCCCCTTTTATTAGTTTAATGCATCTGCAAACGAGCCGGGCTCGTAGCTAACTAAATGAACGTGTTTGTAAATAAGTTTAGATTGAAATTTTTAGTTCTGTTGCTTCGCATTTGCTAAAGGGATTATGTAAATCACGACTGAGGCTGGTTTGATGAGGAGGATAGGTATAATATTATAAACAGCTCATTACACATTACATTCTTCTTCAAAGTTGCAGAAGCAAATAAAATGGGAATTGTCTGCACATTGTTTCTGGGTGTTAGCACATGATATTTAGTTATATTAACGTCCCGCTTTAAAGCTAAAGGAGAGCTTCTATTCGTTAGACCTAATAATTTTAAACAGTAAACAGATAACGAGAACAACACCTGAAATAGAAAATCACCACCAGAGGGTGGTCATCTGATTTCTACAGATTTAACCTTAAATGCCCCGTGTTGAAATTAAGCAACATACTCAGTTTGTCTTCTAAAATATCGAGAAGAAGGTTGAAGCTCTAATGCCTATAGTTGCAATAGCATACATACTGAAAATGTTATTAAATCAATTTACAAGATATTATAGATGGTAGACTGAGTGCTGGTGAGAAAATAAAAATAAATTCTTGGTTTTCACTTGCAGCTGTTTTTTTTCCTTATCCTTATCCCTGTTTGGCGAAGCATGGCCAAATACTGGTCCTTGCGCCATGAACCCTCAATAAAACCAAACCTTATTTATTAGCTCTTAATATTCATTTGCGTTTAATATTATATAATTTTATCAAGGAAATTTTTTTCTTAACTAAAGCTCCGTGGTGCCGATTGGTAACAAATTGTTTTTAGACGTAAACCATACTTAAAACAAAATAGGATTTTTTAAAAGTATTTTTCCCATGTTTTATATAAGAAATGAAATCCCAAAAACATTTTAAATCAGTTTTTAAAAAACCTTTCATTTAAGGGTTTACGTGAGTAGGCCGCCATAAACAGATAACTTTGTGTGGAATCAGGACTCGAACTTCCTGCTTAAAATCTTAGATTTTGCTACCAGACCATATCAGCTATGTTCATACAGCTAGAAAATGAGACAGTAATGTCCAGTTATAATGTCACTCGATTAAAAAGATAATGGCATTTAACGACAGTATATATCTACTATAACTCGTTATCAATTACTATAATTTTAGTCAAATTCGATGAATTGCTTCATGCAAACTCAGGAAAGCACTCAAATAATATTCTTCAGTGAATGTCTGGTAATTGGTGGAAATCATGAAGCACAAAACCACTGTATTTAGAGAAAGCAGTCAACATTATCTTGATTTATTGATTTATTATTTGATACTTTTTCTTCTTTAGACATTTTATACCACTCAAACGCTCTTGTTTTTGATAGATAGTCGTCTTTAAAGCATTTTTGAAACTTTTAGAATGATTTTTAGCAGAAATTTCATTGTGGAAAAAAATCAGCACGTGTTCTTTTCTCAATTATATTCGCCATTTTGAAAGTCGACAAAGTTAAAATTCTTATCCGATTAAAAATAAATTATTTCTCAGACGATATTATTAATTTAAATTCTGAGTGCTGCCGGATGTTTATGTAAGTTGCAGAAACATTTCATAAAAGTTTTCAAACGATTGCTAATAAAACCTATTTTAAATTATGCATTCCAGTTATTTTTTGATAACAGTAGTTCGCATACCTTTTCTTCATATATAAAAAGAAAGAAAATAAATAAATGGAAAATAAATCATAAACGAGACAGTGATAAATTATTTACTACGTTACTTAAAGGACAAACACTTTTGGCTTGTGAGTATTTTTCTTTGTTTGTTTAAGGAAAGAAATGGATATGATATAAAGCATAACCAGACGGCTATAAACTTGATATTTTATCCTAGAAAAGCACAAGTAACTAAAGTGCGTTCGTTAAAATAAATTACATTAGAAACCAGACATGAATTTCAATGTTACGGTGTCGTTTGACACTTCCTACGTAATTTAAAAGATTAATAGTCATATAAATTCTTGTCTACAAACGTAAAATGATGTGATGCAGAAAAGAGTTAGTTCTTTCTTCTCCTCGAAAGAAACTGTAATAATAAATTCCATAATGCTTATGCGTTATATGTGATGCTCAGGAGACAGCGAAATTAATTCGACTTATATTTATTTATATGGAAACTTATTTTGATACTATGAATCAGACAATGGTGATTATTATTATAAAGTTTTCGGTATTATTTTTGTAATTAGTCGAGTTAAGAAAAATATCAATTTAATGCATTATAAAGAAATAAGGAATAAAACGTGCAAGGAATTGAAATGAGTTAAATTTCCTCTGTTAAACCATATTTTTACACAAGAGCTCTGATGCCAAACGATTTTTAAAAGTTTAACGAATATTTGATAAAATTATTTACATATGTGTTATTAATTATTTTTAAGCAAAACGAAAATGTTGAATTCCTTTTTTCATCTCGTATTTTTCCCATAAAAATTAATTATTCTATAAATTTATTGAAATCATAAATTTAAGAACAATATCTTGGTATTTTGGAAAGCCATTTAAATCTGTCACTGCGCTATCAAAGAAAAACTTCCGTAGACTTTATTTACTCCTTTTTTAGCTCTGTATTTGATTGTCGAAGGTTGTTTTCAGAGATGTGAATCATAGTATGAAATTTAAGTTAAATTACTTATATTTTGGAGAAATAATAATATTAAAGAAATTCTAATATTGGAAAAGAAATTAATAAGTTAGGCCCTTGATATATCCTATCAAAATTATTTTTATTGGAAGTTCATAAAATTATTCCTTCGTATTAGAATTATATCGATATTAGTTTCAATATAATGAATGACAGACGGGATTAGTACCTTTCATCTAACCCTAGATAACTAAAGTTAAATCAGTGTTACTCTGTAATTAATCATTCGACTCATAGACTATGAATTAAAAACAAGTATATGTTGTCACAAAAATCGTTCTGTGGGTGTATGGTGTAAACAGTTCAACGTGCAGGAAAATGGAGAATTAAGGTTTATTCACATATATGCAGGAAAACGCGTAACACAAGTAACAGGAAACAATAGATCTTGCACAGATTAGCAATGTAAACAGACAACAATTCGCAGGTAATAACAGTTCAGCACCTTGAGCCTTAGCAACACAAACAGTCAGAAAATCACTAATAATGACAATAACAGCACTTCCAATATAGCTCAGCTCACCAACTCGCACTGCAGACCAAAATCGTTCCAGTCGATCTCCTCTCTGGTCCAAGCGCGGCCCTTATATACACTCCCCGACAGGCCGTGACGTCACATGGAGTTTTCTCGTACATTCAAGCGTATTTTCTTTCCTAATAGAGATATCGAGAGAAGGGTAGCATTTTCTGGAATCATCGATTTGTCGCCAAGGTCGCCAAATTTGTAGCCAAAATGGTCGCCATGTGCAGGGGTCCAGGCCCGGCCATCCCATACTTACCCCTGTAAAACTCTCTTCTCAAACATAAGACTAGTGAGGCAGGAAAGCGACATTACATTTTTGCAACAATATTTATATTTCTTTTATTTTAATTTAAACAAATTAGTGTAACTTAAGATAAGTATTATAGCATTAAATTTAAAAAATATAAAAGAGTTCAAAATAGCGTTTGCACTCTTGGCAGTTGCTTAATGTGTGCTTGCCACAAATAGCCCTATTGCTCAGGTAATTTGTCATTCTGCGTTTCTTAGATGGAGAGAAAGTACAAATTCTTCGTTTGTTTGCAGCACTTTTAGTCTTGTCTTCTGCAACCAACTTTAACTTCTGCATATTATACAAACTTCTGCAATTGTAAATAAACATTCGACTAGGCGACGATTGGCGCAAATCTCGAAAGGTAACAAGTGTACAGCCGTACTTATCATATTCGAATAACTCATTTTACTAGTAGTTGTGAAGGTACTTTAAGTGATGTGGTGTGAGCGCAACAGTAATATCTCGGTTTCGTAATGGGGCAAGAGCCGGTAGTCTATTAGTCGAATGTTACTAACTTAAGGAAGAGAACAAACTTTTCAACACAAAAAATTCCAGTTCTGTATGAAGATCAAGCCGGACTGAAAGACTATGTGTTAGGGTTGGGAGAGTACAGCAAATATCTATGCCACAAACCTAGAATGAACCAAGAATTTCATATAAAATATTTTGAGTAAAATAAATTGGAATGAGTGATTTTTCAAGTAGATATGTACAGGGCATTTGACTTCCCCATGTTCAAATTCAGAGTATTTTAATCATCAAAAAATTCAACCTCGAGATTTTGATGAATCTTTACGTTTAAACATTCCTGAGTCCGTTTTCGGGAATAATGTCTGTCTGAAAACTAGTAAACGTAAATCAAATTAGATGACATTTGGTATGCCGCTTTATCATCAAAATGGCAGAAAAATGCTAAATATTGTTCGTTCACAGACTAGCTGTCTGTAGATATTAGGTGTACCGGTAAAACATGCAAATTTTGAATGGGAAGGAAAAACGAGAAAAGGAAGGGAAGCAAACGCAATTCTTTACTAAAAGTAATAGCCATTTTTTTCTACGCATTTTTCCCAACTGTCAGGTAATATTTGGATGCCCGTCCGTATGAAACGTTGCTTAATTGGAGGCAAACCAGTGAGTACTCTATCGGGCCACATCGTTCTGAAGTGCTGTTTAGACAGTGTGTGGGCTATCTACAGGAACAAGTGAAATTCGGACAGCCCAAGGTCTGATGAATGCAGCGGATGTGGTAATGTTTCCCACGCATAATCTTTTAACGTGTTTATTAACTAGTTTGGACGTATGTGGTGTTGAATTGTCAGGAGGCAAAATGGGAAGTATGACCCATTTCTGTCGTTTGATAATCAGAATATGGTTCACATTAACAAATTGTTGCTGGTACCAAGCACTATTGACGGTTTCACTAGATTTCAGAAGCTCATGATACACCACATCCTCCAGATCCCACCAAATACACAGAATTCTCTTATTTCCATAATCGTTTCCTAAACCATCTAAATCAGAAGCCACTCGTGATTTGCGATGGTGCATGTTCACAACACGCATCCCGCAGTATTCGGTAATATTCAGATGCACTTATTTCTCAATAAAGTGAAGTAGTACCATTTCCCAAAAATGCTCTTTTTTGACACGAAATTTTAGTGAAGAATATCAGTCCTGTACACACCTTTAGAACACTTCACGTCTTCGGTTGTGAAGCTTGTTCTCACTACGATCACATGGCATGTATCACACTTCGCAACTATGCCACGCCACCACTAGAAGAAAATTCGCATTATTAACCGGCACACCTAGTATGTACATCCATGTGTATGTGAACGTGATAACTCAAACACGCAACAAACTAGGCAAATGAAATTTGTTGTCTTGCCTTAACGTCTAAACTATGAATCTGTACCAAACTTTTGCACAATTGGTGAAAAAGAAGACATACAAAATACATATTCGATTTCCTTCACAGTACTATGAATCTAAATACAAAATTTTCCAAATATAGAAATATAGGGAAAGTCGAGGGGAGAACATTCCCGTTGGTTCTGTGGATAATTGATTTCGCCATATCGCCCAGTTCGAGATTAAAATTTAGAAATTATATTCAGTAAGATTTTGGAGATGGATTGCTAAAATTTTAATATTTTGAGTCAAACTCCCTAACTTTTCCTCACAGGTGATACAGATGCTGTAGCTGTTCAATTCGCTCAGGAGTTGATGCAACTGCAAAAAAATCTTAAAACAAATAAACCTTCTCAGACTCTGTTAATTTAACAGCAACAACACGGCCACTATAACCATTCTTTCTTCTTGACTAGTGGATCATAATTCAGAATCTGTTCAATAGAAAGGAGAACTAATAGCGCCAGAATCGAGGTACCCGGTTTTAGCCCATTCTCCCCTACTTCTATAGAATGTCAAATTCAGTGCAGATTTTTATTAGATTTCTCACATAATAAAATAATGAAATTTACTCATTTAAATTTGTTTTTAATAACATTTTCTTCGTTATTATACATATTCGATAAATTAAAAAAAAAACATGAAAAATAATACCATAGAAATAATGCAAAAGGAAGTAGTAAAAATCCTTAGCCACTTTTTTGTGATTCCCTTTCTTATAATCCTAATTCTTTAGGTGTATTGCCTAGTGTGAAAAAAGCATCAATCATTAAATCAAACATCAAATGTACTCATTCAAAGAAAAGCAAAGAATACGAAAACCTGTATAATAGAAGGCAGAAGGCTGAAAATTCCTACTGCTTCCAAGAATCAGGAAATCATCTGCAGGGCAAAGAAGGATTATGTGCTTTTCTCGAAAAGAATGGCATCTTTAAGCTCCCAGATTAGCTCCTCCAATGTTTTTATTTTTAACCTTCGATTCGGAAGAACATCGCCGTAATTTGTAGGGAGAATCGCCAAATGGCAGAACTTTCCAAGGCAGAAATTCCAGAAACTGTAAAAACAAGCGAGGAAGAATTATTTAATGCTTACCTCGGCAGAACATCATTTCATTTTTTTTATAATATCGTCTGATTTTTATTGAATTCGAAATATTCAAATAAAGCTTTTTATGAAATTTAAATAAATGAAACAATTTTAAGATGTTGTTTAGAAACAGGAATTTTATGATGTGGATAAAAATGTAGAAGTTTCATTGAATTGTGAAGCCAAGATAAAAATATATAAATATTGCTTATATTTCGTATTAGAAAAATATGAGAAATGCTTTTATATATCTAAAAGAATATTTTTCTTCCTGGCGTATACTTCTTGCATTGCTAAGTTTTACAATAATAGCAATTAATAAAATGTGACAAAAAAGATTATTTTTAAAGAAATTTTAACTTCTAATTCGAAATAACATCACCTTAATTTGTAGGGTTCAACCGCCGAACAGCAAAAAAATTCTATAAATAAACAAGCTACAAAGAATGTTTTTTGCCTCGGGATAGCATAATTCGTTTTTCGAAATATCGTCTGATATTTATTGAATTCGAAATATTGAAATAATAATTTTTTTGAAAATTAAATGAACGAAATGATTTTAAAATGCAGTTTATAAAGAGGGACTTTATAATATGTATGAAAATGTAGAAGTTTCATAGAATTGTAAAGCTAAGATCAAGAAAAATCTATATATTACATATATTTCTTATGCTTCATATTAGAATTATAAAGAATATTCTTATATTTCTTGAAGAATATTTTTATTCGAGGAGTATACTGAAAATATTATAAATAGCAGGAGTCTAAATTATTAGCTTTGAGGATGCTATCTTTATTTTCAACGAGGAGACTTTAAATTTTTCCGATTTGAAGAAAATTTATATGGAAACAATTATTTATTATCATATGCAAAGACACGGACATACACACGGACTTCCATAAGAGAGATTTCTTCTAAAATTTGAAATAAATTTTCGAGTTTAGTGCTAAAACCACAGATTACGTGTTTGAGTTATTGTGTACGCAAACAAAGTGATATGATTCCAAAAATGTTTATTTTAGACTCGTTCAGATATATAAAGTGGAGATTCAAAGATTACATCCTACTTTCTCTTTTTATACTTCGTGTACTGAGTGCACTAGAAGATATTAAAAAGTAATGCAAGAATTATTATAAAAAGATATATCAAATGATAATTATCATTTAATATTAAAAAATTACATTTGGAAGCAGTGGGCTATTCAATACCAGCTTGCGTGACACACATTAAACACCACGCATCAAGATAGTATGAAATTCCTTTCGCATATTTTATTTAGTGCTTGAAACATTAATTCACTGTATAGCGCCAAACAACATAGAATTAGATGATACATAATAGACTATTTATTTTTTGTCATTTGATTTTTCACGTTGTTAAATGTTCAAGTTCAAGAATGACGAGTTCAAGATAAAGGATTTTCAGAAAAAAAAAGAAGCGAAATAAGTTTTTCATACTGTTTTTTATTATATGAAAAATTATTCAAATACTATGAAAAAAATATTAAAGAGAAATATAGTGATAAATTGACAATTTATTATGAGCACATTATGTCTTTTATTCAGGTATATTTAACAAATACCTGAAGTTTAAAGCATAGCATTCAAAAATATGCTGCAGAATTAGACCATATCCTATTTTGCTCGGCGTTTTTCAAATTTCAGATTCACAAGCTGGGAATTTTATCAGATAAGAATAGCTTTTAATCACGAGTATTTCGAAAAATGTCTCGATTTCAACAAATCGCCAAAGTGTCAATCGAAAAATTTACTTAATAAAATTCCGTGCGTGCCTAGAATAATTAAAAGCACGCAATTAAACTCAGCTTCCTATTGGAAAACCGAAGAATTTTACAATGCCCGCCCACCACGGGCATCGAAACAATCACGCAAGCAAAGCTCTGGTCAATTCCGGCGACCACTCATTCTCCAATGAGGAAGCGATGTGGACACAAAAGGCAATTAGAGAGTCCCTCCACCAATCCCGTTTCCGGCCGAATGCACCAGACTTCTTAATGAGAAAACGTTGCCAAACTTGGAAGCTAAATTACTCCCTGTGACACAACACGGTAGAAATGAAGTCTATCGTTGGATGATAATACCTCGAGTCCTGGAGTCCTTATCGAGGGCTGAGGGCTTCTATTTTAGAATAGATAAACGTTCGGGACGTATCGTTCGCCTTTCTCGTTGGAGGGACAGTATGCTAATTCTGTCCGAATTGTGTCGTAGCACACGCCTCTTATCATCGTGCAGACAGGCAGACAACTTTCTCACCATTCTGTGGCATCATGCTAGGTTTGTTGTAAATAGGGATAGAGTAATATGGTTCGGGCTGGAGTCAAATAAATCATTCTTGAGAATGGGAAGCAGGATTTATGTTAGTAGGAAGTTTTATTGCCAGCTGAGTTTCCAGAATGGTAAATACGAATTCAAAGTGAGATGCACGAATTTGGAACTGAATAGAAGGAACGTATTTTGGTCCTGAGACGAAACTATTCGAAAGTCTATTCGCAAAAATCCTGTATTCATTTTTTTCTTTCTTTAAAATTTTCAATTCAAAACCAAAAAAATGTCTTATTAAATATGTGAACTCGCATGATATCAATGCATTTTTCTTTGCTAAATTTTGAAAAGAAAAAATATTCCTAGCAAATATAAATATTCGAATTTTTGTACTGAAAAAGAATTTATAGTCTCTTATTCCGAATGTCTTAGAAATGCTATATTAACAACATAACAAAATAAATCTTTCTTTTGATATTTAAATATTAATGTTAGATTGCAAAAATTGCATCTACATCATTTTTCGGTTTTTTCAGTATTTTTAATTATTTAATTCTTCGCCACCAAA
Source organism: Araneus ventricosus (assembly GCA_013235015.1). Classification (NCBI taxonomy): domain Eukaryota; kingdom Metazoa; phylum Arthropoda; class Arachnida; order Araneae; family Araneidae; genus Araneus; species Araneus ventricosus. The sequence continues at coordinate 447,481 of BGPR01000105.1, read as the reverse complement.
GTTTATTTCTTCTCTTGTGGCATCTTTGACAATTTTTGAAATTCAAACGATAATTTTTAGCCGTTTCATTAAATATCTAAATTTTTCTTAATTATTTACTTTGTATTCGATTTAAATATTATTTGTCTTAACTTTTGATGTTGTTTCCATTAATTTTTCAACTTTATTAATTTATAAATCAAAATTTTCAACGGGTCTATTTCCTCGCCATCTTGTTTCGCGTAGGAATTTTGGCGTTATCAGGTTTTGGCGTCTCTGGCTGGAGGATTTTCCGTTATGTAATTTTAGATTCCTTTGTGCTTGACTGAATGAGTGGTTGGAGTTTTTGGCAGCTGCGGGCCCCAGGGCCGTTGGGCTCCTGGAAGCCGTCAGGCCTTCTGGGTGCCGTCAGGCCCTTGCTGATTTTTCTTTTTGTTTTGAAGAAGTAAAAATGATTGGAATCACTAGCTTCCTTTTCCAACTTTTTTCTGAAAGAGTTTTGTAGATTGGGGTTTCAGCTATGCAATCTTTAGAGAATATAGTGACTTCTTGTGCAACGAAAAACGTCCGCCAATCTATGTGATCTTATGAAAATCTAGAGGCGTGCAAGTCTGCAACGAATGTTCAGTTGTATTGAACGAGATTGAATATTGCTGAAAATGTCGTAAAGAATTGCAAGAGCGAAAAGCATTACAGCCAACAAACTGGTGAACTTTCTGTGCATTTCAGATCTACAATTTCCGACGGCAACATTTTGCCTATCCTTTCAATTCATTACATGAGATCTCACGTGAATTTTTTTTAGTTTGCTTACACGTTAGAAAACGAAGTATGTTTTCACCTTTTTCAATTCTGGCTCTAAAATTCATAGAGCAAAAAGTTTCAATGAAAGAGTTTTAATTTTTTTTTGATGATAGCGCTATAGTGTATTGTTTATTAAAGCTGCAGCTGTTTTTATGGGTAATTTTATGTTAATTGTTCTTTTTGTCATTTTATGTGCATCTTAATCAAAATATATCATGCGTAAATCATGGCAGTAAAACTTAATTTTGACAATTATTAAATAAAAAATATTTTAAAATCTAATTTGATTCTGTTTTAATTTCTCTAATTTGATTTCACAATTTGCAATGTACTAAGTTTTTTCAAATGATTTAATTTAGTGGCTAGGTTTTTCAGGTCTGCAAAGGTAGGTGATTTATATGAGTATAGCTAGAATTGCTTATCATTGTGTTGTATATTACTGTACCCAGTATTGATTTGATAATTGATATATATATATATATATATATATAACTAAATTTTAACATTGGGCACCTGCCATGCATTATCGTTTCATAATATTCTTAGCAACCCCATCCAATAATTAAACTTAGTTATTCTCAAATTAAATTGTCTAAATTCTAACCATAAAAACAGCACAACCCACAGTTACAGTTTCTCTTCCATAGATGTTTATATGATATTAACCATTTAACTGCTTACACCGTACGTCGTACGTCAACGAATTATCGTATTTTAAAACTTATAAAAATCAATATTAAGTGATTCAAAGATATTATAATCTGATAAAAAAAAATGCGCGGAATACATTCACGTCTCAGAATGTCTATGGACTCTTATATGGATGAAAACGATAACACAGTCACCAAACATCATGTGTCATCTAATCAAATAGCAGAAAAAACAAAACAGTTAAGTAGTTGATTATAGAATTAAAAATTCAAAATGGAATTCAGTTTGATAATACAGTGTAACATCATTTCATTCGACAAGATATGTACTGTATGGCTGGGATTTTAATCTTTAAGATCATGTTTACTAGGCAAAATCTATTGAAAAATTAATTATGTGATATAATAAAACCATTAAGTTGAAATAAATGCTAGTAAATTGAAATCAGAATGGATATTTATGTTTGCCATTTATTAAATAATTTGTGGGCACTAAATATTATAACGTAGCCTTTCGGTTTTGAGAACAGAATCAATGTAAGTCGGTAACATAGCAATAAATTCTGGCATAGTTTCTATATACAACGGTGGACAGACAAGGTCAGAATGATTAACATAAAACTAATAGAAATCATTTACTGGGGAAAAAAATTGCATAGAGAATTCTTTCGGCTGAAAATTCAATTTCCAGTTTTAAAAAACATCAAAAAAACTTTTTTGAATTAATATTATAATTCGTCTGAATATAAAAAAGTGTAATCAGAAACACCAAAAATTTTATTCTCAATTACCCATGCACCTTCGCAAGGAAGAAATAAAAAGATTTTTATACCCGTATCGCTCCATCACGGATTATTAGATCCCATTTGCTTCCAAGGTGTTTGTTCGAAAAAACATGAAAGATGATTCGGTGGGTTTTTCGTTTCTTTATCGTATTTTTTAGTGGTGGGGGTTCGTTCTTCGTTTTTCTTCCTTGCCTTGATTCGGTTGCAGTGTTTCACAGCGGCCTTACCAATTCCCGAGATGCATTTCGAAAGAAACCCCTTAGACTATAGAATTTCAAATAAAGAAGAATTGGTAGGAAAGAGAATAAAATGTAAAGTTTTTCTTCTTGTTTCCGTTTCTAAGGGAGCGTTTCCTAAAAGTATTCGAGAGTTTGTCAGGCTACATATCAAAACGAATGTTAGAGGCCACAAAAAAGGGGAAAAATCTTGAAATGATAAGTTTAGGTATATAAACAGTGAAAGAAAATTCAATAAATCAAAACATTGCATGTATTTCATTGTTTTGTTTTGTTAACGGTAAAATAAATTAATTACAAAGCCAGTATTACAAGAATTTGCATTTTTGAATGTCTTAAAGTAGATTTTACCTTTGTCTGATACATTCACATCCTTCTACAATTAATGAATGATAATTATATCAGTATTGAAAAAGATCAATCAATGACCCTCAATCTCTGGATCTCAAGGGAAGCAAAAATATTAGATGATACTGGTAGCAATATAAGACTCTCTATTTCGGTAACTCTAAACCTATGGACATCTTTGAGTAACGAAAATGATAATCGATATATGTGTAACAAAATTAGAAACGCTCTGATAATGACCATAGGGGAGCGAGAAATAATAAATGATATCAAAATTAGAAATGCTCATTCAGTAACCCTGAATCTATGAAGCTTTTAGAGGAACGAAATGTAACAAAAGAGAAAGGAGACGTGCATATGAAGAGAAAAAAAATCATTATTAAAAAAACTAAATTGAGAAAAAAATACATTCTGTTAAAATAGTGATGAAACAATAGCCTTAAAATTAGATCAAATATAAGTACCTCCAGATGTATTTCCTGTATGTATTATGTTTTATATCGAAATTCAGTAAAAGTAAGCAAAACTAAACAAAATTATTAGAAGTGGACACTTTGAACAGTTGAGGCAATTTGGTACCGAGTATTAAAATGTCTTCACCAATGAAATTCAAATTTGTTAGCGATGCCAAACTCAGATTCTTAAATAAAGAAAAGCAGTTTATTTTTGAAAAGTTGTAAAATAAAATTTAAACACACAAGTCCTAGCTACCTGGGAATATGAAATTTTCATTTGGTTTGTTGGATTGACGCTCAGTTTTGAAGTAATATGGAGCTAAATGTGGCAGACCATCTAATTTGGCTTTGTGATCAAAAGACTGGGTAATACAAACGCGCCTATCTCATCATCCTAATTTAGCTCCAAACCTACGTAAAATATATGATGAATGTACGCAACAGAACAGTCACATGAAAACAGAACAATGCATGTCATTTAATTGCCCACTGTACTATGACGATGAGCTTTTTTTCCTCTTACAGGTTGAGCTCTGTGTTTAACACCAAAATGGCGCAGCACAACTGATGTGTATCACCATAACATGAAGTGACCTAATTACTGACTTGAGTAGCCCAATATCAGGGCAAAACACATTAGTTACATTGGACTATCAGTGGCACTTTACACTCCGACACCCCCTTACTCCAGACATAAAAATCTCCGGTTTGGAGTTTGAATGAGTGTGCGTAGAAACTTTATTGAACAAAAAAAGAAGAAGAAGAAGTGTAACATACAGTGTTTTAACATCGATGAAAAACATGTGAAAGTTATAAAAACGATGAAACATTTTTGTTTACATATGAAAAGAAAGACTCGGGAAGGAAAAAAAAATTAAGACAGTTCCCAAAAGTTCGTTGCATCTATATACTTGTAGGAGGATTGATTAGGGTCCGAGGTATTGAACCTCAAGAGGATCTTAGTCCATAAGTCTGAGGTCTTGGTGAAGGAGAGAAATCTGGGTCGGTTTCGGATGACCTGGTTGATTCCGTTTATGAGGTTCTCATTTTCAGTGAGGAAAGATATGAGCTTAGCTATATTTATTCTTGATAGTTTATTTGAAAGTAAGCTTTTCCACGAAAGTTGAGTATTTTCTGCACTTGGTTTTGTAAAATGATAAGATAACGTCATGTGACAAGAAGTTGCGTAGTGGAAAGTGTCTCCCTTTTCCCCGCATGCGAAGATATCTGAATGATGAAGCTGGAATCTATAGAGATAGCTGGGAAAAGGACCGTGGCCTGTAGCGAAGATTGCGGATTCTTTCAAAACCAAGGATCTTTCCATCACAGAGCCAAAAACCTTTCTTTAGATATTCGTTACGCATTAAAGCTTGGAGGCTGAGAAACCAGCTCACGTTTGTCACAATAACACAATTTAATATCATAATTTTTCCGCTTTAATAATCTACACTTCAGCTTCAAAATAGGAAACCAGATTGAGTGATATATAACTTAAATAAATTTCTTTACACTTTGTATAATTTATATGTGTCACTGTAAGTTATTCATTTGAAAGATAACCTGGGAATATCACTGATACTCTGGGAATAACTGTTCTCAGAATGAAATATTTTAAAAATGCAGATGCTATTAAATCGTCTTGTATGAATTGCTACATTCATATAATCAACAAAGCGTTTTAAAACACTTAATTCATCTTTTAAATTTAAGAATATCTCTTTAATAAAAGATACTGAAAATCAGATTCAGTTCTGATTAATTAGAGTTTGGGATGCATTTACCACATGATTTAAGTGTGTGGAAGTTATTAAATGTATGCACTTCAGTAACATATCTAAAACTAATATTAAAATTAAATGTAACACAAAATAGTAATCAATCTCTACCAGATATTCACATTTTAATAGATATCAAACTTGATATCTAAAGATAAATTTTAAAAACTTCTTGAGAAAAATGAAATTTTACGTTTTGAGAAAAATTGTTATGTCAAAACGAGCTGAGTAATGACAATTCTGTCGTTTAAAATTACAAGCCAGCATAAGGACGATTACTGAGATCATCCATTTTATGAACCGAAATTTCGTGGAAAATTTAATTATGAACTTAATGACTGCCATATAGTAACCATAATATATTTAATTTAGAACTGCTTTTACCTAGGAAGCTGAAAATTTTAATTAAAGTCATATTTTATGCTAGGATTAAAATTAATTGCTGTCAATTCAGAGTTATTTAATATAAATCTATTATTAAACCGGAAATTAATTCTCTGTAGTTTCTCTGAGATGGTTTTAAAACTATTATATTTCATTCATTCATTCATGTGTATCGATAACAATTACGCACAAAGTATTTTGGGAGATATACCATACTAGAGAAGATATTTAATGGAACATGGAATGAACAGTTTCATATTCACAACAAAAATAGGAAACTTATCGGAAATGGATAAAAATTGTGTGGTCAAGGTTTTCAGTATTGAGTCTGACCAAACGAAGAACGAAACAATTCGAAAATTCGCAGACGGACTATACTGGATCACAGAAGAGTGTATGATATTGCAAACTGCAGTAAACTATATCTTTACATTCAGCACGATCTATACAGAAGGTAACAGAAAATATAGACACAACTTTAAATATACATAAACTATAGGTAAAATAAAAATTTGCATCAGGAAATGATAGATTGGGAACCAAGGAATTTGTCGCAAGAGAGCGAAAACTACCTCAGTACCAAATTTGTGAATTGATGACATAGCGCAGCGGACTCATTCTTTAGTCTCTTGCTTCTCCATATCTGTTCCATATAATCTTTCTGTGGGGATATGTGGAGAGCTTCGTTTACGCTACATCCATTGAAACTGCGTCCAAAACTTGCTTCATTGATGCAGAAGAACTTTACAGTCATTGTATCTTTTAAAATGTACTCTAACTATTTTGTTGCCATTGTGGTGAATGTATGATGGTTGGTGAATGAAAAATTCTATATTCGGGAAAATATTCGTGAGTAGTCATTCGCATATACGAAGAATATCCATAATTAAAAGGGATTTTCCCATGTTCCTTATACTTCCCGCGTTTCCATGGTCACATTTTACCGTAATTCTGATTTAATTTGTATTTTACAAACCATTTCAGGATTAAATTTCTCATGTTTCCAGAATTTCTTCGTTATTAAATTGAGCGAAAACGAAAACATTGCATATGACAGCGGGAAACGACATCGACTTGTTCACATACTCCCACAATGTGATACATTTTGTGTTCAGCTTCGTTGTATAATCGTAATTCGTCGTAATTCGAATGAAATCGAGAATGAGTTTTAGAACAGCTTCTTTCCGAATACGAATAAGGTCCAAAATTGGATACAGATCTGCAGTTTTATTCTAAAAACCACATAATCAAATTCCTTAATTCCTAGCATTCATTCCTCTTTGCGATTTCGAGTTATCGTGTTCACTTATGCACAGACTAATAGACAGATGTATAGTCTTTCCTTTGACGAATTTCCTCTACAATTTGACAAAAATCAACATATGTAGTGTTGAGAACAGATGCCGAATTTCAGTTGTGTAGATGGTTCCATTTTTTAGTCAGTTTAGAGACTGACAGACTATAAAACATTATCTCAAAAATGGTTTCTTCTTTCTTCTACGGAAGTCTAGAAGTTTTATCAAAATCTCGAGATCAAATGAGTAAACGATTACAATGCTTTCTCTTTTTATGATTAAAAATGATTTTCTGCTTCCTTGGCATGTTTGAACTTAGTGAGCTCTTAAAAAGCTTACCCAAAACCCAGTGAATAGGAATTGAACTTACTAGAAAACGTTAATTTTGCATCGCATTTTATGAATTGATGGCGACGGAGGTAGAAATTTTACAGTCAGCAAATTCGCCTGCATTATCTAATCACAAATATAAATTTCGGAAATTTAAATATAGACTTCAAAATATGTCTAGAAACAGAAAAAAAATACACTTCATTCAACGAACATAAAAAATATTACACGAATTTCTCAAATGAATTGTTTTATTGGCATTAAATATGAAATTACTGTTTTTTATTTCTGATTTAATTTATGGGTAATATTTTAAAGTTATCATTTATTCTAAATATTATGCTCATTATACGGAAAATTTTAAAAACCCGGAATAAATCGTTTAAACAAGCATTAAATGTAACAAATATAATATTTATTATTAATATTATACAATTCTTATATTTATGAATATACAAAACTCAAAAAATATTATTTTAAAAACCTTCTTAAATTAAGAACTGTAAGGTCTTCAGTCTAAAACATTATTCCATTAAGTTATGTAGCAATTTATATAGTAAGTGGATACAAGGCTTTTATCTTACAAATTACTGGTTATTTTGGAAACCTTTTATGAAAATCAACTTACTATATTTTAAATGCACTAAGTAAGAAAATTATAATTTCATTAACCTCTTAATAATGTATAGTACAAAGTTACTTTAGGAAAGCTTAAGCGAGAATCATAATGATGTAAAAAATAAAAAAAAATTCTCAGAAAATCTAGATGAAGGATAAAAGCCTGGTTAATGGAAGGAAGAGTCATGTAGTCTTAACGAATACTAAATACTTTAAAGCACTTCTGAATATGTATGTACTAATTTTCTTAAAGTAACTCTTTTCAGTAAAATTTATAAACACATTTATCAAAATAGAGACGAGTAAAAACGGTTTTTCCTTTTGATATTCCTATTACAATGAAAAAACAATAGCTATTCATACGTCTTTAACGAAAAATGTTATAAAGCATTTTATACGAGAAAAGAATTTTTTTTTCAAAAATAATACGGTTGTATACAATTTACTGTTGTGCTCCGTATAATGTTGCGTCTTCTTGCAGTCAAATGCTTTATTAAAATTAAAATTCAAAGCTCTTTCATTTTGTTAAAAAACATGACAAAAAGCGGACTGATTTTCGAAGAAAGCAATAATATATCCACATCTATTAGGCTTCTTTAACTTGAATGAATGGGTGACTTTCCATTGGAATTTTCAAGAAGTATACTTTCTCAATATCAAAATATTAATAATTAAATCAAAAGATCCAAATAAGTCCATCAAAATAATTTAAATCAACCATTAAAATGATATTAAACTTTAAACTTTTTAAAAACCACAATAAAGCTTCCTGCACTACGAGTATTTATTCATGTATTCGCATAATATACTTTGATAGATATGTATAGAATAGTAAAATTTTAGATAATGTCTTTAATGTAGGTATTATGCGCGTCATATATTATAATTGGCTTAAATCATGTGTTTATTAGCTTGCTTCATACTTTAAACTTTCATTGCAGAAGATTTCCGAAACTGTGGTGTTCTAAAACAGTAAATACGGTTCCTCTTTAGATTAAATCCTTGAAATAGAAATAAAACAATCTGTGGTAAATTTAATATGACTGCATAAGACACTATTATCTAAATGCAAGTATTGAAAAATCTTTGCAGGATTCTCAGAATTATACCCAGGGTCTTTCACAGCGCTTGTACAGATTGTTCAAAGGGGAGAGTGATGAAGATCGAATTGGAATCGTTCGGCGTTGCACGGTTTGGTCACTGTCACATACTAAGGTGAAGATAATAGGAGAAAAGAGCATAATTGTGTAGTAATGTGTTTAATAACTAATAAGGGAGAGTCACTGAATTTCGGCAGGCAGCGCCTTGATTGGAACGGTATCATACCTCAATTCTATTTGGAGAGTAAAAGAGAAATATAAAGTTGTAACCATAGAAATGTGGTGTAGGAAATCATTTTAAAGAGAAGGTGTTACGTGATAGCAACAGTTTAGTTTTAGGTATTATCAATCGATTAATATAACGCCAGACAAAAGGCCCTTACACTGTTTTAATTTAAGTAGGAAAATATGTTATGATATCCTCAGATAGGAAATTTCTTTTCCTACAATTTACTTTAATAATTTTAATAGTAAAATAGTTTTAAAATAATGTTAGTGGGGACGTATTTCGCTGTTGTCCAAATGGTGCCTAGGATGGACCAAAAAAGCTGCCTAAATTGGACTATTTAAATCAATGGGATTATTACCTTAAACTACAGAAAATAGCTCAGAGAGCAGTTTCTCACCTTTAATAGTCTTCATAAATTGGAATCGGCCCAGGTCAAAGCAAAAAATAACAATAAAATGCACAAAAACCATCAAATGTTGGACCAAAAAGCATGAAAGGATGCTCATCACTCGCGTGGTAACAAATGGAGGAGAGGAAGTGATGCAGAGCATAAAATGTCATACTTGTGTTCATGCATTGTGTACTGGAGTGAATTTGAAAATGAAAAATATTTTTGCTTTAATTGTGCTTCAAACAATTGGTAGTCCAATCTAGGCAACCGATTTCCTTGATTGGACCGATAACACATTTTATACTGTTTCTCCCCCTAATTTAAAATTATTTTATAAAAAAATTAATTACACTGTTCTGAATTAAATAAATTACAACAAAAATTCTACTTCTTGTTTTTCATTATAATTCCTTCTCTATCACTTTTCATTAAAAAATGTCCAGGAAGTCCCAATTAGGCTTCTCTCCCCTAATAATACAACCGACCAGTGACCTGGTAGGCTAAGGTATCGCAAGGATGAGGCAAAACAAATTAAGAAGCTCATGGCTTCTGTTCCCTGGCTGCGCGCTTAACCAGCATTATTTCACAAATGTTAGACCGATTTTCATTCAGTAACAAATTGTTCGCTACGGTCGGTATTGTTGTTGAACATGGAAATGAAATCCGGTAAGGCGACCAACTATCGTATACAGGAGAGAAAGTCAGACTTCTACTATAGAATACACTGAGCATACTAAGTCCTTCCTTTCTCATAATTCTTTAATAGTAATCTCCCTATTCCTTGCATTCCACACTTAATACGCAATGGTTCCCCATCTTTACTACGTTACTCAAAGACCTGTGCATTGATGTAAGCTCTCTCATGCTGTTCGTCATCATCTTCATTCATCATTTTTCTTTCATTCACACCGTGATAATCAAGACATTGTATATATTCTTTTATTTTGTTGTCAATTCTATCTGTAAACACCATCTTTGTTATTGCTTCATTTGTCATTCTTCTGTATGATGTAATTTTTTTTGCAACTCAATAAAGTCCACCTACATCTATACCAAACCTGATATGATACATATGAGTTCCAGAGACGGCGGCATGGTGTGGTGTCAAAGGTGCTAACTTAGACGCTCTAGGTCACTTTTCCCAACAGAATATGCCGCACTTCCTCATTGTCATGAATGAATCAAGGACACTGGGACTAGATAAGGTTAGATCAAATGGAATTAGAAATAACGCTACGATAAAATATTTAAGAAAGGCAGAAAAATTATATTAAAAGAGCTTCACTTGGTCCCGCAGCATGATTTCCAGACTTCAAATATGTCATTATATGAAAAAAAATTGAACGGTGAAACAAGGTATTAAATCAATTTATGCCATTTTCAAATTGCAAAACTAATTCTAAAGTTTCGTTTTAGGCAGACATTAAGAGGAACAGTTCTCAGCAGTACGTTATACTTATCTATACAGGGTGTCCACACTTATCGTGGTCCAATAGCTAATTTATAAACCGTTAGAGATAGACATATAGTTCCAATTGGATAAATTCTTTAAATGAAGGGAAAATTGTTATATATGTTTTTGTGTGAATAAATATATTCCTGAAAATGTTGCAAAATTTAACTTTTTATACAGTCCCCCGGTCCCATCAATCATATTTAGTATTTTTGGCACTCTATCATTTTAAGTAAAAAGAGTCCCACTCTTCTGAGACTAAAACTGACCGAGTTATGGAGCTTCGAATTTCATGATTTTTAACCAATCAGCGGCCTCGTGGAGCAAGTTCTGTGCATTGATTGGTGGATCCTCTTCAAGACAGCTAGTTAAATGGTGTAAAGTTGTCTAAGTCAGCGATATTCAAAGCTGCATAACTCGGTCAGTTTTAGCCGCAAAAGAGTGGGACTTTTTTTGTTTAAAATATTAAAGTGTCAAAAATATTTTACTAAATATGACTGATAGGACCGGTGGACCGTATAAAAAATTAGAATTCGTACCTTGTTCATGAACATATTTATTCACTCAAAAGACATATATTATAATTTTTTCCTTCATTTAAAACATTTTTCCAATTGGAACTATATGTCTATCTCTAACGGTTTAGAAATTAGCTATTGGACCACGATAGTGTGGACACCCTGTATAAAACTCAAAAGCCTGCATAATGATTGATTATTTAAAAGTTAAGACAACCATAATTAGTATTTAACCCGTCCTAATGTTAAAAAACTAAAAACATTGTGAATATTTAATTTCATAGCGCTTCATGACAGAAACGAAATTTTTAGGCTGAGAAACAGATTAGCATTTTGGACTGCCATCAGAAAATAGTGAACAAATTCAAGATGGCAAGTCTCCAAAAAATGAAAATAAATGACGTTCCACTTACAATCATCTCAAAAGGATTCTATAAACTCCCAAGTCGAGAATAAATCAAAATTATTCGTTGTTACGAAATAAATTTCAATCCAACAATGCAATCAACATCGAAATAAAGCCTAAATTTTGAATTAATTAATCAATTAATTGAAAACCTAATCAAAATCTGAATGGTAAAATAAACACAGTTAATTAATTAACCATTCAATTAAAGCATATAAGCATTTGAAGTGTAGAAAACACTAAGAAAAGGTTTTCTTCTTCCGATCAAAATGATAAATGTTCAGCAACGCACCTATGCATAATTTTTAAAATTAATGTGCGGCCCCTTTTTCAAAATGCAACAACTGTAAAATTTTATTCGGAAGGGGAGAGCAAGTAATCAGACTAAAACGCTAGTAAATCCGGTTATGGAAGGGGAATCAAATTAAAGAAAAAAGAAAAATCTTCTGATAATCTTCGTGGAGCACCGGATTATCTTACAGTTCACGAAGTTTCTGAAAGGGGGACTTCAATAAGCGGATAATGCTTCATCTTCGGAGACAATGAATGGGTTCGTTAATATTTTAATTATTCAAATTGTGGTTCTGCGTTTTCTTCAAAACGTGAAGGGAAATTTAAGCAGCTTTAAGAGGTTGGCTGAAATTTAAATCATGCCTTTCTGAAGAAGATTTTTGTTTTAAGTATTGTTTTCTCTGAGTATTATGAAGCACGAACTCTGTTAAGTACCAGTTCGGAATATTTTCATGAGGAAAAATTATATGCAACTTTGAATCTGACGATAATAGTTTTAATGCTCACGTAAAGGCTTTCAGAAAATAATAAGAATTCTGTGAAAGCTATTCTTTTTCGTAGTTACCTCATCGGATTACTTATTAGTGATGAGTATTTTTAAAGGGCAGAGTGTTCGATTTCATTGCGGTAGAAACCATATTTACTTTTTTCGAATATCAAGTCCCACTTTCTAGAAGAATATATTCTAATTTACATATTCCATTAATAACAGTGTCAATATCACCCAACCAAAATAAAACATGTTATTAGCATCCTATCTATAGCAGTGTCAGTAACATTCCATTAACAGTGAAAGTGCGTTATTTTCTTTTACACGAAGTATAAGGTGAAAATATTGCAATCTTAAGAAAATTCGACCGTGAAGAATCTCTACATTTCCTTTTCCGTAGACCTCCTTACAAAAAAAAATGGGGGCATACAGGGTGTTTCCGAATTCGACCGACAAATTCAGAGAGGTGATCATAGGCATCAAAAGGATGAAAAATTACCATAGAACATAGGGTCGCAAACGACGTTTAGTTGGTGAAAATCGCAACAATACAGGGTGTCTGAGAATTGTTGGACACTGTTCAAAAATTAATAAAAAAAACTAATAATGTTTCAACTAAGAATTTTTTTTAATGAGAGCGCATTTTTAAACATTTTTTTCAGATAGGTAACACACCGTTTTGGTGGTTCAGGGGGTCGTAAATTACTGAAAATCAAAAATTAGTTTAGATCCATTATCTGCAGAAATATTAAAACTGGTATAAAAATAAAAGCAATAGATTATAGGGCATTTTACGTTCTTTAATTTGTTAATTCACATGTAGTGTGAATACTGAAGAGTTTCCGGATATTCAAGAAAAACTAAAAAAGGCACCAGAAAACACAGATTGGCTTTTGCTCATCGATAGTACCCTGTATTTTTGCGATTTTCACCGACTAAACCTCGTTTGCGACCCTATGTTCTTTGGTAATTTTTCAACCTCTTGATACCTACGATCACCCCTCTGAATTTGTTGGTCGAATTCGGCAATACCATGTATATCTGTCTATCTGTCTGTGAATGCGATAATTTTAAAATGGAGCAGTCTAGACAAATCAAATGTAGTACGTAATATCCATACCGAAATTATGGATCGATACAAAATTTTGGACAAAATTCAACAAAGAAGTCTGTCACTCCACTTGCGTGCATGTGAGCATAATAATTCAAAAACAAACAGAGCTAGATGGATTAAATTTGGCTTTTAGTTTCTGTTCAGAATTGCAAATATACCCCATTAGCACAAGATTCCCTACAGTATTCAAGCGATATCTTTACAATGTTATGCGGCATTCAGAATATCGTGGACATATAGTGGAGTTATTGTAGAATACCTTGTGCAAATAGGGTATGTCAAATTTTCGACCAATACTTTTTGTTTTTCTGTCTATTCGTCATAGAGAGATTCATACGATATCTATACAACGTTATGCGTCATTCATAATATCGTGGAGATATTGTAGAATACCTTGAGCTAATAGGGTATGCCAAATCTTCGACAAATACTTTTTGTCTGTCTGTCTATTCGTGTGAATGTGAACATGATAACTCGAAAACGCACAAAAGCAAGATAAATGAAGCAATGATTAATTAAGTTTAAACTAACCACATCCTGAAATTATAATTTGGACTTGGTGACTTTTGCCTGAATGACGACGATTTGTATCAAATTTTACACCCAATAGATCAAAGAGAATAAATCCAAAATGCATGCACGATTATCTTCAAGAAACGACCAAACTAAACACAAAACAAAGTCATATTCTGGAAGTACATAAGAAAATCGAGAAGCGAACACTCATGCTAATTTATTTTTTACCTTTAGGTATGAATAAAAAAGTTAATGAATAAATTTGAAGTATTTTAAATCTGTAGTTTTGAAAACATACCAAGCAGATCCATATACCAACCGCAGTGGCCTAGTGGTAACTTATTGACATGGGGGGCACGAGGGTATCAGGTTCGAAACCCGATCCCACAAAAAATCCGTCGAGTATTGGGTCTGTTTTAGGATAAATCATACGTCGGTTGTCAGACGTCCTCCCCATGGTGCAGTGCGGTACTTTGGAGAGCCAGCTCAGGGGTCGTCCTCGTCATCTGACAGCGGTTCAAAATTACGAGGTTCGTCCCAAAATATCCCTTGTGTTTCATCAAAACGGGACGTTCATATAACTAAACTAGAATGTGAGAATTATTAAGTGACAAAATGTCTGCATAATTATAGCACAAAGCTTTGTGGAATTGCATATTAACAGTAAACAACAATTTCTCAAGAAGGATAAAAAATATCGTCGAGCCATTAATGAAATTTCCAAATCTGTATTATATAAAACGCTTATGCGTGGCGCAAAAAAAGGACCTTTATTTCTTTCTCCCCGTTGGCAACGATCAGTTTGTTTACAAATCTCAACCCTGACGCCAAGCTTTTGCTTACGGATTACAAGACTTTTTTTCGGATCGTCGACTTTTTTTTTGAATTTATTTATTTAAAATGAACTCTTTGCAAACTTTTGAATACAATTTGCGTAGAAGAAAGCAGCGTGCAAGGGAATCCCTGGATGAAAGATTTCAGCGAAGATCGGCCAGAAATGCCGCCGATAGACTTAGGCGAACCAGAGCCTTTTTTTGTGATACTAAGTGTGTGCACTATTTACTGTGTGTAAAAATAAAAATTACAGAATAAAGACCAGAGCTCTCGGAGAATGTTTAAAGTTGCATACTGTTTGCATCGTGTATATATAGAGAGATTAGATTTTTTTGCCACCGTGTTTGTACGGAAGGAAGTGAATTACCACATGCTGCTTATGGTGAATGATAATGTTGCATACTTTTTGTTTTTCTGTGTAATATTTTATGAAAAAGACTGCATATTTAAAATTTTGGTTAAAAAAAGCAACAATTTTGTAATTTTTGAAAAAAAGCTATCTTATCTGTTTTAAAAAGCTAAAAGTAAATAATTATTATGGGTTTTAATTTTGAATAGTTAATTTGAGTATCTTTCAAGCCACTACTTCGTTAACTGTCCTTTTTTAGCTAAAAGGTTACAAGATGGTTTACATCTTTCTACGACAAGAGAAGATCAAGAATTTTCTGAGATTTAAAACACAAATGACTGCACTGAGAAAAGCACTATATAGCTTTTAAAACAGATAAGATAGCTTTTTTCCAAAATTACAAAATTGTTGCTTTTTAACCAAAAATTTTCAATATGCAGTCTTTTCATAAAATACACACAGAAAAAAAAAAGTATGCAACATTATCTATTCATATAGCAGATGTGGTAATTCACTTCCTTCCGTACAAAACACGGTGGCAAAAAAAATCTAATTCTCTATATATACATTAGATGCAAAACAAGTATGTAACTTAAACATTCTCCGAGAGCTCTGGTCTTTTATTCTGTAATTTTATTTTTACACAGTAAATAGTGACACACTTAGTATCACAAAAAAGGCTCTGTTCGTCGTGCTCCATGGCGGTTATATATGGCGATTTCTGACTGAAATCTTTCATCCAGATCTTGCATCGCCTTTCACGCAAATTGTATTCAAAAAGTTTACAAGAGTTCATTTAAATAAATAAATCTAAAAAAAAGTCGATGATCCGAAAAAGTCTTGTAATCCGTGCAAAGCTTGGCTGTCAGGGTTAGATTTGTAAACAAACTGACTGCTTGCTCAACGGTGGGAAAGAAACAAAGGTCCTTTTTTTGCGCCATCGCATAAGGTTTTATTGACATTACAGATTTGAAAATTTCTATGGTCTGGACATGATATTTTTATCCTTCTTTGAGAAATTGTTGTTTACTGTTAATATGCAATTCCCACAAAGCTTTGTGCTATAATTAGTGCAGACATTTGTCACCTAATAATTCTCACATTCTAGTTATATGAACGTCCCGTTTTGATGAAACACAAGGGATTATTTTGGGACGAACCTCGTAATTTTGAACCGCTGTCAGATGACGACGAGACTCTGAGCTGGCTCTCCCAGTACCACGCACTGCACCATGGGAGACGTCTGACAACCCGACGTATGATTTATCCTAAACAGACCCAATACTCGACGGATTTTTTTTTGTGGGATCGAACCTGGAACCCTGTGCCCCCCATGTCAATAAGTTACCACTAGGCCACCATCGGCATGGATCTGCTTGGTATGTTTTCAAAACTACAGATTTTAAAATACTTCAAATTTATTCATAATTTTTTATTCATACCTAAAAAAAAATAAATTAGCGTGAGTGTTCTATTTCTCGATTTTCTTATGATTCCAGAATATGACTTGTTTTGTGTTTAGTTCGGTCGTCTTTGAAGATAATCGTGCATGCATTTATTGGATTTATTCTTCGGACTCTATTGGGTCGTAAAATTTGATAAAATCGTCGTCATTCAGGCAAAAGTCACCAAGTCCAAATTATAATTTCAGGATGTAGTTTAAACTTAATTAATCATTGCTTCATTTATCTTGTTTCTTTTGTGCGTTTTCGAGTTATTCTGTTCAACTATTCAGTGAATGAATAGATGACAGACAAAAAGTATTTGTCGAAGATTTGCATACCCTATTAGCTCAAGGTATTCTACTAATATCTCGATATTATGAATGACGCATAACGTTGTATAGATATTATCGTATGAATCTCTATGACGAATAGACAGGAAAACAAAAAGTATTGGTCGAAAATTTGACATGCTATTTGCACAATGTATTCTCAATAACTCCAATTATATGTCCACGATATTCTGAATGCCGCATAACATTAAAGATATCGCTTGAATACTGTAGGGAATCTTGTGCTAATGGGGATATTTCTTGTACCCTGAACAGACTAAAAGCCAAATTTAACATCTAGCTCTGTTTGTTTTGAATTATTATGCTCACATGCACGCAAATGGAGGGACAGACTTCTGTTGAATTTTGTCCAAAATTTTTGTATCGATCCACTTTCGGTATGGATATTAGTACCTACATTTGATTTGTCTAGACTGCTCATTTTAAAATTATCGCATTCACAGATCAGATAGACAGATATCATGGTATTGCCGAATTCGACCAACAAATTCAGAGGGGTGATGTAGGTATCAGGTTGAAAATTACCAAAGAACATAGTCGCAAACGAGGTTTGCCGGTGAAATCGCAAAAAATACTAGGGTACTATCGATGAGCAAGCACCTGTGTTTTCTGTGCCTTTTTTAGTTTTTCTTGAATATCCGGAAACTTTCAGTATCACACTACATGTGAATTAACAAATTAAAAGAACGTAAAATGCCCTAATCTATTGCTTTATCTTTTATACCAGTTTTAAATATTTGCAGATAATGGATCTAAACTAATTTTTGATTTTCAGTAATTTACGACCCCTGAACCACCAAACGGTGTGTTACCTATCTGAAAAAAAATGTTTAAAAATGCGCTCTCATTAAAAAAAAAATTCTTAGTTGAAACATTATTAGTTTTTTTATTAATTTTTGACAGTGTCCAACAATTTCTCAGACACCCTGTATTGTTGCGATTTTCACCAACTAAACGTCGTTTGCGACCCTATGTTCTATGGTAATTTTTCATCTTTCACGTTTATGATCACCCTCTGAATTTGTCGGTCGAATTCGGAAACACCCTGTATGCCCCCATTTTTTTGTAAGGAGGTCTACGGAAAAGGAAATGAGAGATTCTTCACGGTCGAATTTTCTTAAGATTGCAATATTTTCACCTTATATTTCGTGTAAAAGAAAATAACGCACTTTCACTGTTAATGGAATGTTACTGACACTGCTATAGATAGATGCTAATAACATGTTTTATTTTGCGTGGTGATATTGACACTAGTATTAATGGAATATGTAAAGAATATATTCTTCTAGAAAGTGGGACTTGATATTCGAAAAAAAGTATGGTTTCTACCGCAATGAAATCGAACACTCGCCTTTAAAAATACCTATCACAATAAGTAATCCGATGAGGTAACTACGAAAAGAATAGCTTACAGAATTCCCATATTTTCTGAAAGCCTTTACGTGAGCATTAAAACTATTATCGTCAGATTCAAAGTTGCATATAATTTTTCCTCATGAAAATATTCCGAACTGGTACTTAACAGAGTTCGTGCTTCATAATACTCAGAGAAAACAATACTTAAAACAAAAATCTCTTCAGAAAGGCATGATTTAAATTTCAGCCAACCTCTTAAAGCTGCTTAATTTCCTTCACGTTTAGTTTTGAAGAAAACGCAGAACCACAATTTGAATAATTAAAATATTAACGAACCCATTCATTGTCTCCGAAGATGAAGCATTATCGCTTATTGAAGTCCCCTTTCAGAAACTTCTGTGAACCAAGATAATCCGGTGCTCCACGAAGATTATCAGAAGATTTTTCTTTTCTTTAATTTGATTCCTTCCATAACCGGATTTACTTAGCGTTTTTTAGTCTGGATTACTTGCTCTCCCCTTCCGAATAAAATTTTAGCAGTTGTTGCATTTTGAAAAAAGGGGCCGCACATTAATTTTAAAAATTATGCATAGGTGCGTTAAGGAACATTTATCATTTTGATCGGAAGAAGAAAACCTTTTCTTAGTGTTTTCTAGCAATTTCAAATGCTTATATGTTTTAATTGAATGGTTAACTTAATTAACTGTGTTTATTTTACCATTCAGATTTTGGATTAGGTTTTCTTACAATTGATTAATTAATTCAAAATTTAGGTTTTATTTCTCGATGTTGATTGCATTGTTGATTGAAATTTATTTCGTAACAACGAATAATTTTGATTTATTTCGACTTGGGAGTTTATAGAATCCTTTGAGATGAGAAGTGGAACGTCATTTATTTTCATTTTTTGGAGACCTTGCATCTTGAATTTGTCACTATTTTCTGATGGCAGTCCAAAATGCTAATCTGTTTCTCAGCCTAAAAATTTCGTTTCGTCATGCAACTATGAATAAATATTCACAATGTTTTTAGTTTTTAACATTAGGACGGGTAAATATATATGTAGTTCCTTAATTTGACAAATACAATCATTATCAGGCTTTTTGAGTTTTATATGGTGTCAATTGTCGGTCAATAGTTACTTTTTTAAATGTTAGATAGATATAGTAGTTCCAATTGAAAAATGTTTTAAATGAAGGAAAAATTATAATATATACCTTTTGAGTGAATAATATGTTCAGAACAAGGCATTTAATTATTTTATATGGTCCATGCCTATCAGTCATATTTAGTAAAATATTTTTCACTTTAATATTTTAAACAAAAGTCCTTAATTTTTTGCGGCTAAACTGACGAGTTATGCAGCTTTGAATATCTGACTAGACAATTACACTCATTTAACTAGCCTGTCTTGAAGAGGATCCACAATCAATGCACAGAACTTGCTCCACGAGGCCGCTGATTGGTTAAAAAATCATGAAATTCGGAAGCTCCGAACTCGGTCTGTTTAGTCCTTGTGGACTTTTTACTTAAAAAAATGATAGAGTGCCAAAAAATACCATAAATATGATTGATGGACCGGGGACTGTATAAAAGTTAAATTTTGCAACATTTTCAGGAATATATTTATTCACACAAAAACATATATAACAATTTTCCCTCTTCATTTAAAGAATTTATCCAATTGGAACTATATGTCTATCTCTAACGGTTTATAAATTAGCTATTGAACCACGATAAGTGTGGACACCTCTGTATAGATAAGTATAATGTATCTGCTGAGAACTGTTCTCTTAATGTCTGCCTAAAAACGAAACTTAGAATTAGTTTTGCAATTTGAAAATGGCATAAATTGATTTAATACCTTGTTTCAATTGTTCAATTTTTTTCATATAATGACATATTTGAAGTCTGAAATCATGGGAACTGCGAAGCTCTTTAATATAATTTTTCTGCCTTTTTAAATTTTATCGTAGCGTTATTTCTAATTCCATTTGATCTAACCTTATCTAGTCCCAGTGTCCTTGATTCATTCATGACAATGAGGGAAGTGAGGCATATTCTGTTGGGAAAAGTGACCTAGAGCGTCTGTTAGCACCTTGGACACCACACACCATGCCGCCGTTGGAACTCATATGTATCATACAGGTTTGGTATAGATGTAGGTGGATCTTATTGAGTTGCAAAAAAATTACATCATACAGAAGAATGACAAATGAAGCAATAAATAAAGAGTGTTTACAGATAGAATTGACAAACAAAATAAAAGAATATATACAATGTTCTGATTATCACGGTGTGAATGAAAGAAAAATGATGAATGAAGATGTGCTGATACTACGAACAGCATGAGAGCTTACATCAATGCACAGGTCTTGAGTAACGTAGTAAAGATGGGGAACCATTGCGTATTAAGTGTGGAATGCAAGGAATAGGGAGATTACTATTAAAGAATTATGAGAAAGGAAGGACTTAGTATGCTCAGTGTATTCTATAGTAGAAGTCTGATCTTCTCTCCTGTATATACGATAGTTGGTCGCTACTCGGATTTCATATTTCATGTTCAACAACAATACCGACCGTAGAACAATTTGTTACTGAATGAAAATCGGTCTAACATTTGTGAAATAATGCTGGTTAAGCGCAGCCAGGAACAGAAGCCATGAGCTCTTTAATTTGTTTTGCCTCATCCTTGGTGATACCTTAGCCTACCAGGTCACTGGTCGGTTGTATTATTAGGGAGAGAAGCCTAATTGGGACTCCTGACATTTTTTAATGAAAAGTGATAGAAGGAATTATAATGAAAACAAGAAGTAGAATTTTGTTGTAATTTATTTAATTCAGAACAGTGTATAATTTTTATTAATTTTAAATTAGGGGAGAAACAGTATAAAATGTGTTATCGGTCCAATCAAGGAAATCGGTTGCCTAGATTGACCACCAATTGTTTGAAGCACACAAATTTATTTTCATTTTCAAATCACCCATCAGTACACAATGCATGAACACAAGTATGACATTTTATGCTCTGCATCACTTCCTCTCCCTCCATTTGTTACTACGCGAGTGATGAGCATCCTTTCATGCTTTTGTCCAACATTTGATGGTTTTTGTGCATTTTATTGTTATTTTTTTGCTTTGACTCAATATCCTATTATGAAGACTATTAAAGGTGAGAAACTGCTCTTCTGAGTTCTGTAGTTTACAATAATCCCATTGATTTAAATAGTCCAATTTAGGCAGTTTTTTTGGTCATCCTAGGGTACCATTTGAAGACAGCGAAATACGTCCCCCACTAACATTATTTTAAACTATTTTACTATTAAAATTATTAAGTAAATTGTAGGAAAGAAATTTCCCATCTGAGATATCATAACATATTTTCCTACTTAAATTAAAAACAGTGTAAGGGCCTTTTGTCTGGCGTTATATTAATCGATTGATAATACCTAAAACTAAACTGTTGCTATCACGTAACACCTTCTCTTTAAAATGATTTCCTACACTCACATTTCTATGGTTACAACTTTATATTTCTCTTTACTCTCCAAATAGAATTGAGGTATGATACCGTCCAATCAAACTTGCGCTGCCTGCCGAAATTCAGTGACTCTCCCCTATTAGTTATTAAACACTACACAATTATGCTCTTTCTCCATTATCTTCACCTTATGTGTGACAGTGACCAAACTTCGTGCAACGCCGAACGATTCCAATTCGATCTTCATCACTCTCCCTTGAACAATCTTTGTACAAGCGCTGTGAAAGACCCGTATAATTTGAGAATCCTGCAAAGATTTTTCAATACTTGCATTTAGATAATAGTGTCTTATGCAGTCATATTAAATTTACTCACAGATTGTTTTATTTCTATTTCAAGGATTTAATCTAAAGAGGAACTGTATTTACTGTTTTAGAACACCACAGTTTCGGAAATCTTCTGCAATGAAAGTTTAGATGAAGCAATGTATAATAAACACATGATTAGTAATACGTAACTGAACGAAGTACATAA